>CALSBV010012089.1:521532-591469 GCA_943590825.1 Bovichtus diacanthus | reverse complement strand
ATATATATTACATATATATATGTAATATATATATATCTTTGAGTTTATTGATATTTATATAGGCTGTAACTGCGTGGGATATTGAGTAGAGTCCTTATTTTGACGTGGAAGCGGTTGGCTACGTTGCCGCCTCCAGTCATCTGGGAGCGTCAAAGTAGGAGTGATGCGTTTTCCGCTCACGCGAAAGTGTCGATTGTCCCCCTTTTCTGCCGCTAAAGTTCCATCATGCAAACTTTATCCGCTGGTTGCAGCTGAGTTGCAGCATCAGCGGCAGCTACTCTCCTCCTCTTCAACACAGTAACGTATTACTCCTAATCCCCCAGACTGTCACCAAATCAGCTGCATGAAACAAGAATCTCATTTGTTAAACTGGGGCTTGTGCAGATGGAAGATCGATTGTTTTTCTCCTCAGAAATCTCTAATTGAGTGAATACAGACTGCAAAGGCGGAAAAGAGGGAGGAAAGGAGAAAAGAAAAACACACGGGCCTTGTGGTTTGGAGAGCGTGTACTGTAGGAGGTCATAGGTTCGAGCCCCGCCTGCTACCAACTCATCTCTGCGTCCATCAGCAACATTCACACACATGGATCTGGAGGTAAAAAAGCCTCGGAGGCTTCAGCCTTAATACACGATTTACAGCAGTATCACGCTTTTATGTTGTGTTTTTTTTTTTTTTTTTTTGCTGTTTTTATTAAAAGTCACTCCTCATCTCCACAACGCGTGAAAATGTCTACTTTCCGCTCAGATGCACCGCATTAACTTGCAGGGCAACATTTGTTTGTCTATTTTTATTTATGCCATGGATAAGATTGATGCGAGCATGTTAGTGGAGAGATGTAGCTAACTGTGCTGTGCTTCCTAATTACAGCCTATCCACTCTGCAAAACCAAGACCTTCAACACACACACACACACACACACACACACGCACACACACACACACACGCACACACACACACATCTCAAAGAATCTATTGACGCTTTTAAGTGAAAAGATGCTTTGAATTAGTTCAACTAAATACATTGCATCTAATAGGAATAACAACTTCCTGTAAATTCCTGCAATTTATCAAACAGCAAATTGGGTCAAATAAAAACTAACAAATAAAGTATAGTAAAAAAGTCTACAATGCATTGGATAATTGTTTAATTGTATTATCCACGTTTTCCAAATAAAGCGTGAAATTTCGCAAGATTCAATCGAGAGCTACAACAAAATGTATTAAAGGCAGCAATCAAAGACTTATTTATTTGGAGGAGGGGGGGGGGGAATCAAATATTCACCATGATAAAAAACTATGTTGCCCCTTATTGAGGCTTGTAAATATTAAAGAAAATGTTAAAAAAAATCAGACAAGATAACATTTATTTGTGATGTTTTTTTCGGCCCTTCTACAGTACAGATATCTCACGCTGCCTGACATCTCATCATCGCCTCTCACTCTCTCTCTCTTGTTGTTTTAGGTTAAATATGACCTGCTGCCACGAGAGGAGTCATTCACTTTTGTTTGTACAGCTATAAAAGCACTGAGCTATTGAAAAGTCGTAAAATGAAGCGCGCAATCCATCATCCCGCAATGTGATGATTTTTAAATGATCCTTATAGGCTTCCAGCGAGACCTGTCGCGAGAACAAACACCACGACTTCTGTACATAATTATAATACGCATAGCGATAGGCAATACTATCTTTTATAATTCCGTCAAATAAACAACACCGTTCAGGTATGCTGGCTATATCGTAAAAAAAACATAGAATATTGTGTTGAATTTACAACCCTTAGTTCCAGACTTGAAACCTCTTAAAGTCTACCTTGAAGTCCAGCTTCTAAAAGAATTAGAGCCTCGAATAAAGGACACGACAAGAAATATCTCCAATTGCGCATCTTCTTCTCTTCCTCCTCCTTGGAAGAAATCTGCTCCACATCCCGGTGCGTCCGAAAGAGACTGCCGCGCACGACTCCTCTCCGTCCATCCCTCCCGGTCTGTTCGGTCGTGCCACCAGATTGCAGACAAATAAAAGATGAGCGGAGGCGCTTGAAGCCTGGACGGATGAAGAAAAGAAGCCAAACGAGCCCGCGGGTTCACGCTCGGACGCCTCCTTTGTGACACTTTTTCAGCACATAATAAATAAACCTGCTCTCCCACAAAACGTCCCGACATCTGTCTCGAGCACGTCTGAATTTTTTTTTTTTTTTTTTTTTTTTTTTTTTTTTTTTAAATATTTTGTAGATTGGTGTGTGTGTGTGTGTGTGTGTGTGTGTGACAAAAAAAGCTGTTGTGCTAATTGAGTCTAATGGCGGTTTATTCAGTGACAAAATTAGCTCCTTTTTTTTTTTTAAATAACTTTTTTCTTGTCTCATTGCGAGTAAATAACCTTAATTTAGACAGATTATGAGAAATTAAAGGCCCCCTCGACGTGCTGTACACATGATTATGTGTTTGCCCATCTATCTATTCAAGTGTCAGCTTCCTCACAACCTTTCGGGTATATCAACTGCGTCCCTTTATCAAAGGCGAGCATCCACAGCTCATATTGAACTCCACTTTCCGCCGAATTAATTTCCTCACACATCATTTATACCAAGTCCCTCCCTTCTTGACAGTTGGGCCTAAATACTAGTAAATTACCACTAATTTACTGATCTTACTCTGATATTTGCAATAGATTCGGCACTAATTACATAAAAGCCTAATGGCCTTGAAAATGAGCCTGGTTAGAATTATATAAAGTTTGTTGTTTGGCTGACTGGGAAATCAGGGATATTGGAAGAGGTTCGCTTGGTCTCCAAGAGGCATTTAGTGTCGTGAAGAGGTCGACAATATCCTCATGGAGACTTAATAAAAGAAAAGAAGAAAGGGCAACACTAATAAGGGCAGCTTCATATTATAGACTCAGGCTCATTTTCAAGGTGCTGCATATTATATTACCCATGCAGTGTGGGATCTGTTAATGCATCCATGTGCCTTCTCCTCATATGAATAACTCCTATTCTTGTACTATAAAAACAGAACAGCATGCACAATTAAACAAATATTGTGGTGATCCAACATTTCTTGAACGGGTCGAAGCACTCACACATATATTAAATCAGGTTATTTTATTGGATGTAATTTGGAGGAGAAATCAAAGCCAATTACAGGAATGAGGAGGAATGAACTTGTGGATGTGAGAGGATGGAGGAGGAGGAGGAGGGGGAGGGGGAGGGGGGGTGCTGGGGGTCTCGGGCTGAAGCTGACATACCTCAGGCTTCAGCTCTGATTGGTCCTCGTTTGGAGAAGCTCATGGGTTCATTCCGTCGTTAAGCGCCTCCCCATTTCTCTAAACTACATTATAATGCAACGAACCTCCCTTTTAACCACAAACCGAATTTGCTTTCATTTAGGCTATATATATTTCTTAAATAGGTTAAAGTCATAGAGATTTTTTTTGGAATAGCACATCGCCCTGGAGCGGTGCGCAATGCTATCTCATGCCGACCTCCTGGATGCTCGCCTCGGTGAGTTATCGTCACCAAACTCCGGTCTTCAACTCTACTGTAAGCTGGAGGCACTTCTAATCTTAAATCATGCTCTGAAATTGTCAATTTGCTTCTTATATTATCTTAATGTGACTGGAGTGAACTAAACTCGCTTAATTCATTGGAAAAGTAATTATTATTATTATATTACTGCGTAATTTGATTTAACAATTTTCTAAGATATCGGTGTGATCGAATTGAATTAAGAGTATTTAAGGAGCAGATTGTAATGTGCATGCTGTAGTTGTCTCTCTCAAAGAGCTGCTATCATCTTGTTTTTGTTTTTTTAATTCTGGATCTGTGTTTTAAATTTCAACTGGATGGTGTAATGTTAATGCATGTGCATCATTTTCTACTGCAGCAAAAATAATGCTTGCAATTTCTATCTTTTGCCTGTAAAGTTTTTGCTTGTGTCCAGTATTTGCCTAACATGTCCTTTTCCCTCCTAGCCCAAATGTTTACTGTACAAAGCTCACCAGCTGTGGTTGTCTGTGCAGGGATGAAGGATGCCGCGGCGGAGCTTCTGGGCCACAGGGAGGCTTTGAAGTGCAGGCTCGGCGGAGGGGGACCTGACCCAGGACACTCCGGGGAGCTCGGCCCGGGCCCGGAAGGCGTGGAAGGGGCCACGATGCTCCCGGGTGATGATATCAGCAGCGGCGGGGGATCCAACCCGGTGCAGGTCAACAGCAAAGAGCAGGAGAAGCAGCAGAACAATAACTCCAACCAGTCTGGAGGAGGGCAGCAGAGCCAGAGCCAGAGCCAGAAACAGAAGCGGCACCGGACCCGCTTCACCCCGGCGCAGCTCAACGAGCTGGAGAGGAGCTTCGCCAAAACGCACTACCCAGATATCTTCATGCGGGAGGAGCTGGCTCTGAGGATCGGCCTGACGGAGTCCAGAGTGCAGGTAGGGCGGCTGGAAGTCTAGTAGTGAACCGATGAAATGACGAGACAAAACCACTGTGTCGTTTGACAGTAGCATGTTATTTAAGATAGATATAGCTCAAGAAGCATCAACTATATGAGCCACAGTTGAGGACATAATAAATCCGCGTATGTTTTTAAAAGGTCAATTAAAAAATCTCCAACTCAAAACATGCTAAAAGCCGCGATACTGTAAAAATATACACATTAAATAACAGCAGCCTTTTAATTCTTTATTTTGTGTCCGAAAAAAATGATTGTGCTCACTTATTGAGCATTTGCACATTTAATCAAAGGGCTTTGCATATTTGAAATGCACCCGCGATAATAACTAATTTCTTATAAATAATCTAAGTAAATTTCCCTTAACAAAATTGCTATTTATTTTTTCATGGAATGTAGAATTAAATGTTCTAATTTCCGCGTCGGCGTTAAGATTGTATTACTCGAGAATCTAGAAGTATTTTTATTTTATTTTAAGTAGACATAAAAAAACCCATCTGATGTTGGCTTAATATAAGCTGCGTTGTTTGGGCTAATGTAAGCACAAATAAACAACTTAAAAAGTATTTATCGTCTTTGTGTTTAGCTCTCTGTTACACTAAAATAATTATTCTACAACAGGAAACACAAGCACTCAAATACAAAATCAACTTTTAATTATATGTAATAATTTTCTATCCCACAATTTTATTCTATACAAACAACGAAGACAAAACGTTCCCAGCTGAAAGGAAATGTATTTTGTTTGTTGATTATATGAAGTCAAGTTATTTTTTTTTCATACAAGCTTTAAAAAGTGAGCCAACAGTGAAGCTTACAACACAGTTACAACAGTTCCGGAGTGTGTGAGTGTGTGTGCGCGTGTGTACATGTGTGTGTGTGTGTCTGTGTGTGTGTGTGTGCAGGTTCGATGCCTTGCCAAAGTGCACTTTGTCTGGATTTAAGATTCAAACCGACGACCCTGTGGATTACGCACGTGCTTCAGCCATACACACCATGCACACACTCTACATGACATGACAGTTATCACCGTTACTTCAGTTTCAACAAATCCCGTTGTCCTCTCACTTCACGAGATTTGGGACTTACACTAATAACAAAAATACAAACCTGTATTGGACCGTTTGTTTTATCTTATCTAAACGGCTCGGTGCACCGTTTTGCTTTGCAGAAATCTGCTGTTATTTCTGGTGACTATAACCTCTAAATCCTGATTCCGAATTGCTCCACATTTTGTGTCCATCTCACGTAATTAACCTGCAGGGAGCCAAATGATGATTACAGCTTTATTACACTCGTATAATCGCCTTCACGTAAAAGTGACATTAACCTTTTAACAAACCGGAATCTTCTGTAAAAGCTTGAGTAAATTATGTGTATTTTATATGCTGAATGTCTCGGTAATGCCCTCAGTCACTTCTAGTCTGCACACATACTTCATAAAATATCATCCACATAAGGAATTATGGCGCCACCGCCTTATTAACTAGCAATGGCAAATGCACTTGGGGCGGTCACATGTGAAATAATACCCTATAATAATCATTATTATTATTGCATGGCTCAATTCAGTTTCTATAGCCTATTTCCATAAAATAGGAATTAGTGAAATGACGCTCATCTGTGATGATAGAGCTGGACTACAGACGCAGGTCCAGAGTCCGCCTGTCTGTCACTACGTCTTAATGCCGGACGCGCTGAGAGTGCACTCTGGCTTTTTATTTTTTTATTTTTTTATTTTTTTATAAACGGAATGAGAAATTGCATTTTCTTTCTTTTGAAGTGTAATGCATTTCAGGCCGGATTTCACGGCTGGCTACGCGGGGGGAAGAGAGTGAGATTGTCCCGTTCTTATTACTGCGCCTCCACTTTCTCAAGCAAATCTTCACATTAATCATAGACGCCCGCGCTTACAACCAAACCTATAGAAGCCCAAGGACTCGCGGAATAAAGTCTGTTTGTCACAGCAATAACAATATCTTGATTATCCGAGTGCGTGCTTTGCAATGATATCCTCCCCCCGAAGCAGAAAAACATCATTTAAAAATGATTATTATTCAAAACGTCGTAGGCTCCTTCGCACCAAAAATAAAACCATCAACATAATATCTGCATCTCTGAAAAGTCGAGATAATTCAACACAACATACAAAAATGTTGCCAATATTTGGCACATAAATGAAAGGTTTACTTTAACACGTATTGGGATGTAACCCCTGTTATACCGGAGGGAGCACGTTTCTTGGATGTTTTTCAGTGTTTAGGGTCAAGAGATAAATAATGATCTAAATGAATTATATATATTTATCTTAATTAATTGGAGACTTTTACGCATAAATCTGAACAAGGTAAATGGATGGCACAGTGTTAAAAGCTGGTAAAAACATACACCGGTGTATTTCTACAACAGATTTATTGTTGGTTGTTCGCATGATCATGATGATCACAGACTGATGTCATAACCTTTTGATGTGCACTCACAGCTCTGGTAACATGACCTGTCGATGCACCGGCAGCCATTACATCCGCTCCTCCTAACTCATCTCATGTCTGTACGCAGGTCTGGTTTCAGAACCGACGCGCCAAGTGGAAGAAGCGCAAGAAGACCACCAATGTCTTCCGGTCTCCGGGGACTCTCCTGCCGACGCATCACGGCCTGTCTCAGTTCCCGTCTGCTGCGGCAGCAGCAGCAGCCATGGGCGACAGCCTCTGCTCCTTCCACGCCAACGACACCCGCTGGGCCACGGCAGGGATGCCCGGCGTGTCTCAACTGCAGCTACCGCCGGCTCTGGGCCGCCAGCAGGCCATGGCACAGTCCCTGTCTCAGTGTAGCCTCGGCGCCGGGCCGCCGCCCAACTCCATGGGTCTATCCAACATGTCAAACGGCTCCGGGCTTCAGTCACACCTCTACCAGCCCACTTTCCCCGGGATGGTACCCGCGTCCCTGTCGGGCCCTACCAACATGAGCCACTCGCCTCAGTTGTGTACTTCCCCGGACAGTGAAGTCTGGAGAGGGACAAGCATCGCCTCGCTGCGCCGCAAAGCGCTGGAGCACACAGTATCCATGAGTTTCACCTAGTGACGAGAGGCCGCGACGAGACGAGAGCTTTTCTTTAACTCACATAGAGATCTTCTGCATTTAGTTCTTATTCATACAATCCATCCAAACGGTACACCAGGAGAAACGCAACCAGGATACTTGTTCAAATAAGAAATGGCAGAGCACACCTGGCATTTTTTTCCTCCCAAATCACAAACAAGAGGAAGCACTGAAGCTATTCATCCGGCCTGTTGGCCTTTATCAAGCATAAGACTGGTTCTGTTTTAAGCTATAATTTATTATTTCGCATGTAGCCTATGGCAACTATTTATTTGTCTATTTAAATTAACTTATTTGTTCTGTATTTATTTATTTATTCGGCACATGCAGCCCTGGCCTTTATTGTTGCAGGGCTTTCAGTGACATTTGCTTGGTGACTGACGGTTTTCGAAGACAAATTCTGTGGATACTTTTAAATACAAAAACTAGGTTACAGATCCCTTTTCCACCTGCTGCACAGCATGCAACTCTGATGGGCCAAAGGGATGCACAGTGGACGTGCAGAAACAAGACACCTGGAGGTTTAAAAGAACATGAGAACATGAAAGATTCACCTGAAGAGAGAAGGAAAGTGATTTGACAGGAATCAGGACATCATGGAAGAGGACTTGACTGCATGTCCAAGGCAACAAAAAAAAAAAGGGAAATACTATAAATTAAGACATGGAAACTGATTTACCTATAATCTGTTATATAGGATGTTTTGTGTAGCGGAAGCACTCTTGTTCCCATTTGGTCAGTTTGTGATAACTTATGTTTCCAAAATTATGTCTGTGCTTATTATCAAATTATGACTTTCTTAAATGTTTAAAATCATTTTGTTTCATGGACATGTTTATATCAATTAAATGTAAATGGTCAAATAAAATCATTTTCAATTACGTCACATCATGAATCAATCCTCCTTTCTTGAAGCGCCATCAGTGGACTTCACTGTCCTGTAAAAAAAAAAAAAAACCTCCTTTTGTCATGAGCTAAGACAAATATCCCCGTTTGCAGCTTCGTGACAATGCACGTCTTTGGGCATTTAAATGATCTATTTTAACTTTAGAAGCACAACAATTTCCTCTACCCATAAAGGAACACCTTCTTCAGTCTCATCCAGTTTAAACCTCCAATTCAAACAAAAAAATAAATAAATTATGAATCACCTTCAATTTTTCTGTTTAATCTCTGACACCTGAATATGTCAGATGAGTGATGTCGTCTACAGTCAGTGAAGATGAGTCCTACAGCACAGATGGTGGAAACCCATTTTAAGCTCAAAATAAAACAGCATTAAACAAGTAAAGTGAAATTTGTGCAGGAAAAGTATTCAGTTCTTTAGAGATGGGGCTTTGATCAGAAATGCAAACCTCTGGGCAGTTGTGAAAAGTAACCTAGTAGATAAGTAGAAGTATTAAATAACACATTTTATGCTACTTAATACTTCTACTTTACTACATTTCAGAAAAAAATACCGTACTTTTTACTCCACTAGATTTATCTGATTACTGCTTTGCAGATTCTAATTTTTAAATAGAAAACATACGAAGATGCATTGTTAAAGATTAAACTAACATCATACAAAGCAGTCAAAATTATCTCCACATCAACCATCTCAAACTGAAAAAATGCTGCTTACATGTTAATGCATCAATAAGAATAAGAATCCAATAATATAATCTACAGTACATACTGTTAAAGCACTTGGAGTGCTTGAAGTATGACATATTTTTAATTTGGATCATTTAAGACACTTTTGCTGATAATACTTCTGTACTTTTACTTCTGGTTTTGAATGCATGATTTGTACTTGTAATGGAGTATTTTCAGACAAAAGTCTCTTCCAATAGCTGGAGTGTAGCCTATATATACGTCATCAAGGAGCAACTCCACACAAAAGGCTCAATTCCCAATTAATTATTTAGGAAAGATCAGAGGTGTCAAACTCAATCTCGGTAAGGATCAACCTGGCAAATTAGTAGAGGACCCAAAGGCGTAATTCTTCATTTTATTATCTTTTAGCTGAAAAACACAAAATACTAATCCCAAACTTGCTTAATATATAAAGCCTCACACAAGAGAATTTCAGGAGCTTTATAAAATGCTTACACAGTACAGTTGCTTTCCAGGCTTTATGTGACACATGCAGCAATTAAAGAATTAAAAACACAGAAGACACCCGAGTCACAGTCAGCTGGGGCTGAAAACTACAAGTTTGAAAATGACAAAAACATGGATGTTTGGAGTTAGAAAAGAAGGGATGTCACCAGATCTTCTCCTCTCCACAGCAGGCTAACAGCTCAAGGCTACATCTGCCACTACTAGCACAACACACCAGAATCTCCAACAGAACTGTTGGCGGTCGAGCTGAATTGTGGGTAATGTAGGCGGCAGGTTTTGACAAGGAAGAAGAATGTGTGGAATAAACATAGATGATATCTATGGTTCTGCTGCATTGATTTTGATTTTGATACAGTGAGTCAACCATGTTATTGACGTTTAATGCTAAATTAGTGGACTACACTTCAACACACTTTGTTTTTTTGTTAAGTCAAATATTAACAACTTGCTTCAGCTACTGTAGACAATAAATTAGGTGGCTGGTATGGAAGACTATAATTACTGTAAATCATTCCTCTCTGTGTGCCACATGGAACATGTTGTCCGTGCTTTAGACTTTACCTTTCATTTGTAAACCCTTGCTCTTTCAAGTCATGCACTTTACTGAGCATGTGCATTTCTCTAAAGACTACTGCAAATGGCTCATGTTACACAGGTTGTGTTTTTAGTTTATTTAGGTTTCTTTTGTTTCTTCTTTTCTCTTTCAACCCATCAGTAATGTGAAGTGGTTTGCCGTATGCAACAGCAAAAAGAAAGCAGAAATTATTAACAGAAATGATGTAGCAAAAATATGTTCTGCTTCTCTTATTTTCTGCCTTGTCAATCATTACATTTTTTTTTAAATCAAACATTTCGAAAAAAGAGTTCTATTTAAAGGGCTGAAATGATATTAAATCCTCTAATATAATACAATCTTCATGTGCTAAACAGAACATGTACGTATACAGTATGTGCAAGGCTTCCATGATGTCTGGATTATAATCACAGAGAAGAAGCGATCGTGGGACGGAGAAGCACTCGGATAAAGATATTTGTAGTCTGGCGACAGATGTGAAATAATATTACATAAATGTAATAATTTGTTTCACTATCACCCAGGTTAATTAGTTTGTGGAAATGGGTAACCTATTTCTTATTGGGTAATTTGTCACACACTGGCGAGGTAGCCAATCAGTGACCCTGCTGTTGGTGGGATCATTTCTCCCAGAATGCTGTGCAACGAGTGTGTCGCGGAAAATGTGAGAGCGAGCCAATGTTTACCTCCTATTTATTCCACACAAATAAATGAAATCAGTCAATAAACCATCCAAGGGTGAATATGGCTCTCTCTATACTGGATTATGAATGAGAGCTCATTAATTTTCCTGTGTATGTGTGCGTGTCTGTGTGTGTGTGTGTGTGTGTGTGTGTGTGTGTGTGTGTGTGTGTGTGAGAGAGAGAGAGAGACAATGCATGCATGCGTGTTTGTGTGTGTGCATATGGTTATTGTTTTTATATTATTGTATGTTTAGAGGAAGTCTGAATGAAATTATGCAAATGTATATTTATGAATAGGCATTGGGCTACTATGTGTGGCTACTATAGGAGTTGGGGGTTAAAATCCTCATCTCTGCTAAAAATATTTGAAAGTTTAGTAAAAGCTATGAGGCTTCAGCAGTCAAAATATTGTATTTGGCTTTTTTTCCGAGAGCTAAATGAGAAGATTATTACCTCATAACTCTCATGTCTGTATGCTGATTATGAAGCCGGTTAGCTTAGCTTAGCATAAAGGGACCTCGTCAGGGCCAGTTTAGAGAGTGGGGGCAAATAAAGCAACCAAAACTATTTTGATATATAGTCAAGTGAGCATTGTTTGAGAGAGACTTTAAAAACAAATGTGAACCTGTCCTTTAAGTAACAGTTGTAACGCTAACACCTGTTTTTCTGTCCGTAAATCAACCAATGCGGAAAAAGAGAAATTGATCCCTGAGATCACTTTGGGCCACACATCGAATCATTTATTGATAGAGAAAAAAAAAAAAAATCTAATTCCTTGAGATGAATTTGGGGTGGAGGTATGTTGGCGGCATCACATGCACGTTATGGATCCAAATTCATGAGAACTTTAATTTTATTTGACAGGCAGAGTCTAGGAGTGTCTTGGTGATTGTTATGCCAGATGGCGGCGAGAAAATTCCATTTGAAGGTTTTATTAATTTTCGTTAAAATGGAGAGGTTCGCCAATGCTGTCTTTGCGCTCTCGCTGACGAGGCTGAGTGACATCTCGCTGCTCCCTCCATTTGTCATTGTTTGAAAAGGTCTTAATTGTATTACATGCAAATGAAGAGATTTGATTTTTGCCCATTATCTATTCATAAGAGAAAATGAACAGAACATTAGTGGGTCACCAAATGAGGGAGGGAGGGTGAGGGAAGGAGGGCTGAGAGACAGACAGTGATGAGAGAGGAAGATGATACAGAGTAAAAGAGAAGTGGCACCTTTACATTACTGAGCTGCATATCTTCTAACTTTTGGGGATGTACAAAAACAATCCTTCCATGCCCATGTCCAAAGTGTGTGTCTGTATGTGTGCATGTAATAGGTCAAGGCTGATAATTAACCTATGATGACTGAAACACAGCAATTACAGTCATACTCATGTGACAAATCAAAGTGACAAGCTTGAATACACTCAGGCATCCTCCCTGGTCATCTCTGGACCATCATCCTCTGGATTATGTGCCATTTTTATATTTTAATCAGAGCCACATGCACTTTTGTTTTAATAAGGTCTTATGGCATATGTGTCACCATACACATTTAGTTAAAAAAATATATATATATCTTTTCATTGGAACTACTTTCTACAAAGTCATTATGAAAACAGTTGACCGTGCAGACAACGATTCTGTGAAATGTTGCTGTGGAATTTTTTTTATGTCATTTTTCAATTTTTGTTCACCCCATAAAAAGAAAAAGAAAAATGAATCCACCTATGTTTCAAAACCTGCAAATAAAATGTGTAAAATCTTATTGCATGGCCTTATTGTCATTAAATGTGGGTTGTGTGGAAGTGTTAGAAGGTTTATTCAGGTGGCTGCCAGAATCAGACTTTTTTAAGAAGGCCTGAGTATGCTTGGCAGAACAGTGACTTTCCAACATCAGGTTCAGGGAAGAAGGGGCTGCATCCAAAAGATTTTCCCTACTTTCCTAACCAAACAATCAAACGAGGACGCCCACTTTATCCTAGAACGTGTTTCCTTGCTGCAAAGAAGGAATTGTGTACTGAAAGACTGTAACTGTGGAAAACACCTCGTCATTTTGTGTAACTCAGTGACATAGTTTCACCTGCGTTTTGAAATGCAATCTTGCACAGAAATATTGCAGACCACTATCACACGTCTCTTCATGGACCATATAGAAATGAGGAATGATCGTAGTGACTGTTCACTTGTGATAGAATTAAACATGTTTGTTAACAGAAAAAAACCTAAAGGGGAAGTCATATATTTGTAAAGAAACAGGAATTATGGAGCAATACTGTTGATCGTTAGCTTTGGTAAGTGCTTCCCTGCGTGCTGAGGCCTGAGTGCAGATCCCATATGAGGCAGAGGCCACGCTAGGTAAAGCAAAACACAGTGAAAACCTGATGAAGAGGGACAGTGAAGTGTGTTGGTCAAGAATGAGACTCTCTCCTCTACAAGACCCCTCCGAACCGCGAGGAAGGGAGCCCGTTATTGAATACTGTTGTTGGCCCATTGTTAAATTACATCTTAATTCCTTTTCCATCATCATAACCATTTGTTTTCCTCACAGGGTGGAGATAGGGGGATGAGATCAGGCACTGTAGCCGAGGAAGAGGGAGCAGGCAGACTTTTTTGCTTTGCTCTGATCTGGTCTTTTGTGCTGGGAGTGTTATGGTGGCCAGCGCATCATGACTTCACCTCTTAGCTGATTCCTGCCATTGGTCATATTTGACACCCGGTACCACACCAGGCCGATGCAGCTGCACTCAGGAACCACTTACTTTTTCCTTCCATTTTTACCCGATGAACTCCTGAATCTCTACCTAACCTCCCTGTCTGTGCTCACCTAGTTATTATAAACACTGTTTATCTTTTTCTATCATCTTCACCCTATGATGTGTTTTGGAAAAATGTACTTTCCCATCTCATTTTCTGGCACGAGCCTTATCATATTTTCTATGGGCTTTAAAAAAAAAAAATGTTTCAATTCTTTTTAGCAAGGTCCTGAATTACTTCAAAAACAGTTATATATACATATTGTTTACCTGGTTAAATAAAGGATATATATATATAATACTAATAATAAATATATGGTCCAGACTGAAATATGAAGTAAAGGAGGAATTACCAAGTGCATTCATTGTGCCCAGAGGATGAATCCTAATGACTGTGACGAACTCCTGACCTTTCATCTAGCACCACCATGAGGTAGAACATTTTATTTCTTATTAAAATATATTGACAACAAGGATGAACAGTAACTTTGATGTTTCTCTAACTTTTCTTCTTACATTTTTTGTTTGTTTAATACTTTGGTTTATGACCAAATACCAGCAAAACTACTGAAATGACCATCAACCTCAGATTGTGTTTCGTGCAAAGTAGTAAATGTTTGCATACTAACATGCTAAACTAAGATGGTGAACGTGGTAAATAAGCTTAATATCAGCATGTTAACCATCTTTTTATGAGCATGTTAATATGCTGACATTAGCATTTAGCTCAAAGGACCACTGTGCCTAAGTACACAGAGCTGCTAGCATCGCTGTCTTGGATCACATTCTTTCCCACCTTTTGCATTAATTATTCAAAAGCCTCTAGAGTCTACATATTTGACCTATTCATCCAGATATCTGACAGATAGTTAAACAAACAGAGTATCACCCATCCACAAATCTAAAACCCATTCACTCCACCTCAACCAATCCCTCTCCCTAACCCTCCTCCTTTCTATAGCTGCCCTTGAGCTTTTCTATTACCACATGGAAAGCACCTCGCAGCCCCTGACAAGCGCGGCGGATCGACACTAAATCAGAAATCAGTGCCAGCCGCAGATCTGAGCCACCATGAAGGTCACAGGCCCTACACTGCGTGTCGTCTCAATCGGGGGAGCAGGAGTAGACACAGCTAGGGTGATGTGTGACTGTGTGTCTGGTGTGTGTGTATCTGTGTGTTAACAGGGGAGACACTGAGAGGAGGAGGAGAATGGAGAAGGAAGATATGGAGGGAGAGCAGGTCAAGTCATGGGATGGAGGGGAGAAATAAGGGGAAGTGAGAACAACTGTAGACAGAGAGTGTTGAAATCACACACGAGATTCATTCAAATGATTTGATTTTGTCTCTCAGTGTAATCTAGATAAATGTAAAAACCCTTGGAGAAAATACTTGTTTTTTTCTGGCTAATGGAGGTTTGAACCGTCCTCTGATCTCATGGGATTGTGACACACTGCCATCTAGCTGTAGAAAAGGAGAATGACACTCAAACATGTGTTTTTAGTCTTGTTACTTGGATTTTTGAGTTTCATCGTGCAGAATGATGTATGTGCACAGTTTGACATTAGAAGACTGTTTTAACAGCCATCTGCTGAAGAGGAAAAGTTTCTCTGCACTCACTTTACATCTGTGTACGTAGCAGCCAATCTTGGTCCAATCAATTTGTAGCCTAATTTACACATGTATGATGTGAAAACTCGAAACATTGAGTGCACATAGACAAAAAATAGACTTTATATAGGAAGTAGATGTCATTTAAAATCTATAATCTATCATTTATAATCTAAAACAGTTATATTGTATGTATTTTTTGTACTATTTCTTATAGTGTCTTTTTTATATTTTTTAAAATGTTCTATTCTATATTTATGTTCTTGACTATTGCAGTAGTTGCCTGTATTTATTACTTCCTCTTAATATGTTTATTGTATCCACCAAACGCCAAGGATGATTCCTTGCAAGTGAAAATCTACCTGGCAATGACAATAAACCTTACTCTGAAAAAATTGTGAAAAAAAACAAAATACAACTCAAATCAGAATATTTAATATATATTAAAGCATAAAGCACAATAAATAAATAGGAATAAATAAAATGTTTTTGTACAGCAGTCCCAATATTTATCGGCCTGAATGACTTATGTCCAACCCAAGCTTCCGTAGTTTGAGTCACATGAATGATTTGTTTTGGTCGTGACAGAAATGGACCTTTAAATTAACATGTAGCTAGCTTACGCTACTGCATTAACGTTACATTTTGGTAAAATTATCATGTCAACAAAACACACATCTCAAAATCTTCTGACAAACGATAAATAGGACTATATTTCATCAGGCGGAAGCGTCTCGGGTGTCTCTGTTTACGCCAATGAGTGGTAAGATACACTGCACGCACCTGTAACGTTTGCTTGTTTGTTGTGCTATCCGTTACACGTTAAAATATGTTTTTTGGCTCATATTCAGATAATTATGTAAACTGGCTTCATTCTGTGTCCTTCAGCTAAGGTTAACCTGTAATAAACGATGCTTCGGTGGATTCTTGGAGGTCGAGAAGCGCAGGGGTCCGTGGAGGTAGGATGTAACGGTAGCTTTGAAGCTAACAGTTACGGTGTATGCTATGCTAGCTGCTTGATCAACGTGCAGTTTATTAACTATATATTATCACATGATTTATCCAGATGTATTTATGGTAACGGTCATTTTGTTTGGGGTATACATATCCCTCTACTCTCCATAACCTTCACGTACAGCAAAAACAAAGATTTGAAATATTGGCGACCAGTGATGTAAAGTAACTAACTACATGTACTCAAGTAACGTTAGCTACTTATACTTGAGGTTCTAGTATTTTAATATTCGCTTATTTATATTGTACTTTTAACTGACAGCTAGTTCCTTTGCAGATATATATTTTTTATTGTTATACAGTAAATGAAGCCACCCAACAATATTGAAATTTGTAAAAAATGAACATGAACAACATTTGTTCTGATTGGTCTAAAAGTCTTGAAATATGGTACAGACATAATCTGGGTAAGTATATAACGCTACACATTTAACATTTTAAGTCACATGACATTTTTTTAATCTTCTACTAAAAGTCAAAGTCAGGATTTTTGAAAAACTTTAATATTGTGTTCATTAAATGTCTTCTATTTTGGAATATTTTTTTTACACTGCATATGTGTTGCATATCTTTTGATATTCAACTTGTGAGTTTCTAGATACCACATACTCGATTGTGTTCCTTGTAGTTTCTGAGATCTTATCATACGATAAAGTATAGTACAAATGCAAATGTCTCTTTGGGGAAACAGCTAACAACTCATAGACCTCTGAAACATGACACGGTGCACCAAGTGGACGCTCCATTTTGGTATGGGGTCACAAACCAAAAAGGCTGGGAACCACAGCTTTAATCTTTAACAATGCATTGTATTTAATAAGCGTATCATATTGGTAAAGGTAAACACTTAATCTGAAAAGTAACCATAGTTTTTGCATAGGTGTAGTGCAGTACAAAGTACACTATGTCTCCCTCTAACATGTAGTGGAGTAGAAGTGTATATAGTAGCTGAAAATGGAAATGCCTAAATAAAGTACAGGTCCCTTAAAACTGTAGTAAGTGTAATACTTGAATAAATGCACTTTCCACCACAGTCTGTCCCTGCTCTACTCTCTCTCTCAGCCCGAGAGTCCACTATCTACCGCTGCACCTCAGCCTGTTTGTCTCACTACTTTCCCTCTTATGTCTGCAGAAAAGCTCCGTGTTGTGCATCGGAGAGGAACAGCCCAAAAACTGGTTCACTGAGCTGCAGGTGCTGAAAGGACATTTTGACATTGTTCGATTTCTGGTGCAGATTGATGACTTCAGGTAAGCAGACCACAACCCCCCCCCCCCCTCTCTCTTTCTAACCTCTCTGCTCTCTACCCTTGGCTGGCCTCTATCCCTCTGTGATTGACAGGAGATCCTCACCTACAGAAAACTTACAGAGCATGACAAGAGCCCAATCATCACCACTATGTGATTGTGTGTGCACAGTACAGTATAACCAAAGCCTTTTAATGCTGTCCATACACACATGGACACACACATATAAAGGTTTTGCACCTGATCTCCGCTCTGCGCTGCTTTGTGGAAGCATGCTGCACAACGGCATGGTAGAGTGGGTCTGCATAAGTGGTCAGATTGGGATTTATAACAGAACTAAGTGTGTGTGTGTGTGTGTGTGTGTGTGTGTGTGTGTGTGTGTGTGTGTGTGTGTGTGTGTGTGTGTGTGTGTGTGTGTGTGTGTGTGTCAGAAGGTCGGGGTTGCTTCACGCCTGGTCTCCTCCAGTAATAACCTCCTCCTCTGGGTCTCGTCCCCTCCGCTCACAGGTTCTCAGTCGGGGGCAAAGGGCAGAAAATTCTCTCCAGATTGCTTTTGAAGTCCGAAAATGTATCCTCGACAGTTCCTCTCTTCTCATTTTATCTCTCTTTTTTTTTTTAATCCGGTCATCCTGTCTGTTGATTTTGGGAACAGGCAGTGTGGATGGTTGAGGGTCAGAGGGCAAGTGAAGGTAGAAAGCCCTAGGACAGATGTTTTTTTAAGATTCCTTGGGTGGAAATGGAGCTACGGGAAATGGTTCCTCACATAGATAGAGATTAACTTGGTGTGTTTGACTACGTTTAAGATGAGGCTGCCAAGTGCACTGAAGTATTTTTGTCACGTATGAGTCTACTTGCGAGAAACAACTCATACCTTTTCATCTTATGTTTTCCAGATGTGCCTCAGCAGGCGATGATGGCCTTGTTTTGGTGTGGAATGTTGAGGTAATATGCTGCAAGTTGATTTTTTCAATACATTGTGAAAATTGTATACAAAACACAGTGGTACTAATTGCTTTTTTTTTTTTTTTTTGTTCTTCTTTCTGACTGTTAGACCGGGGAGAGGCTGCAGGAGCTGAGGGGCCATTCCCAGCAAATAACAGCCATAACTACCTTCACCTGTAATGATGGCCTCACATCGCACACCTCGCTCATCACAGCCTCCTCAGACCGAAGTCTCAGCGTATCCTCATACCAAAAGACAGAACACTACATTCAAATATACATGAAAATCATTCATATTTTATTGTTGTGTTTGTAATTCAAACTCGATTTTCCTTAACCTGACTTTTCAGCTGTGGGACCCTGATACGGGCAACAGGGTTCAGACCATTTCAGATCTTCAGTCTTCTGTAAAGGTAATTGAAGAGCCCCTTTTTAGATATGCACCTTGTTACGTAAATGTAAATGTAATTGCAATTGTGCATGTAAGTCACACTGCCAATGGTTCTAGGTTGGTCCTAATAACATTTCCGTAAAGCTTCCAGCCTGACGAGTCAGAATTGAATGCTGTCTCAAAAGCATCTAGACAATGTGCGAAATAAACGCATTATAATATGACATTTAAATACAGCTGAAACGGACATAAGAGCCAAGAGAATAGAAACAAAAACAAGCTCAAAAAGACTAAGATAGTCTTTTACTTGTATAAAATACAAGAGTAAAAGTAATAGTGCTGTATAGAAAATGATTTGATTTAACCATTATTCCCTGACAAAAACATGTCTCAAATGCAAAGCAAATATTTTTATTTAAAAATAATATATCAAATATTTAAATTAGTTTTGACAGAAACTTAAAAGTTTTATAACAGTTATATCTAGAAAATCTTCATACATACTAATATAGAACATATACAGTATGTCTTGGTCCTTCACATTCGATTATCTTGGATATTCCAATCATCCAACTCTGAACAATTACGTTTGTGTTGGCAAGATACTGTGTGTAATTAAAATGTTTGACACTAAAGGTTTTTTCTGCCACTTATGATTTAAGATAAAACATGGTAATTGCATCCCCTTGATCATACAATAAGGTTAATTATAGCATGTAAAGGCTAATTGTATTTGATTTATTTTCTTCGCTGATATTTCTGTGTGTGTGTGCATTGTTGTGTGCATGTCCAAATTAGCACATGTACCTCATGTGCTGATCCGGCCGTGTCTCTGTCTCAGTGTTTGCTAGTGCTGGAGCGGCTGTGTGTGTTGGTCTCCGGTGGAGAAGAACTGTGTGTGTGGAACAAAGACTTTCAGCTGCAGTGTCACAGACCGAACCACAGCGACACTGGTGAGGAGAAACAAAAGGAAAAATAACAAAAATAGTCACAACACACTGCTGTTTGCACACAAACTGATTAATGTTGTCATTGTGTTTTTTGGAATTCTGCAGGAATAACTGCTTTGATAGAGCTGCCCAAGAACTGCATAGCAGCTGCTATGGATAAAGAGATAGGTAAGAGACAGATTCTGATGACAAGAATGTTCAATATGTGCAAAAAGATAAAAAAAGAACCGTGACCAGTATATTTTCTTCTTTGCAGTGATCTACAGGCTGACGGTCTCCACTGATTCTTCCCTGTCGGTGGCTGAGATCCGCTGTCTGTCCGACCACCAGGACAGGATTCGAGCTCTTATCAACGTCAATGGTTAGTCTGTCAGGAAACTCCGACTCATTATTGAAAGAGGCTGCATTCAGTTTTTGAGATCTCGGCTCCGGTCAAATAATAATTTTTTGCTGAAGAAGGTTCTTAACTGAGTGAAGTGACCTGGAAGTATTAGGTGGCAGCTATGATGAGAGCTGGTTGAATTCTCAAAATGCTAAGGAAAGGAAGTCCAATGCTTCCGTTCTTATCTCCTTTAGCATAGAATAAACTGGACCATCCTTTACGAAAGGAAAGGCGATAATGCCGTCCCACAATTCCATGCGGCAGCAACATTTAAAGTGACCCTACATCCGGGTGTGAATCGCATCCAACGTCACTGTTTAATTGTACACTATGGATAAATTAAAAACATCCTTCTTAGGAGGTGTAATTCTGTCTTGGACAGGAATTCTAACTTGAATTATGCAGCTTTTATTGTGTCGCTGTAGCTTACCCATTTTATATGTGTTGTAAATAAAGTTGCTCAACAAAACAAAAGAAAAACCATCCGTCTGTCGTTGTGTGAGTGCAGTCGGGTTCTCTTAGCACCGCGGTTGTCTTTTCCTAAGGCATTTTGAATTTTCATTCACATCTTTCCTTGACCTCATGACGTTTTCCATCGAGGTCAAGTGTGACAAAGTGGTTAGGAAAAGACATAGGATGTCATTTCTTTGACTATTTCAGCGGAGCCGTAGCTTCATATGACTTTAGTTCTGTGTCTTCCTCAGACGGGCTTTTCGCCAGCGGTTCCCATGCAGGTGAGTTGATCTTATGGGATGCGATTGAGTGGAACATCCTGGCCTATGAGCACATCCTGTGGGAGGAGTCACAAGCCTGCACTCAGGCCGAAATACGATTGGCTGCTCCCAAACCCAGTGAGATGTCAATTCAGCATCTGACCACCAATGGAAGGGTGAGCAAGACAGGAGGAGTGGATGTAACTATTGTGTATCGTTCAACATTGCTAGTATTTGATTTTGTTATCGTGATCCATAATAAAACTTTTTTTGTGTGTTTTGTAGCACATCCTTGCAGCTGTGGGCAGCGGTCTGTATGTGTACAGCATTCTGACCAAGACTGTGGTGGCCTACAGGAAGGTTGCTCACGACTCTAATGTCCTACACACCATGCTGTTATCTGACAGGTAACATATCAGTTCCTGTCTCTAACCTCTCCACAGTGTGACAGAAAATAAGGGTTGCAGTGGGATTCATTTAAAAAGAGAATTAGTTTTTCTTTTTTGGATGAATATTTTTATTTGCCACTAATTGCTACTAAAAAAAAATTATTGTATTGTAAAACCTGTGGCCGCACTTGACTTTGTTGATATACAATATATATTTATTTATTTATTTTTTGCTTGAGATTTAAGCAGCCGTTAGACTAAACTGATGGTGTGACACTGTCTCTGTTTCAGCGAGCTGATGTCCTGCTCTGAAGATGGCAGTGTGAGGATGTGGGAGATCCAAGACCTGCCTTTGCATGCGGAACCAGCCTCTGCAGGTGACACATACACAGCAGGGCATGCACACAAACACACGATGTGTGACATGCTACAATGTCACACTGCTGATAGGATGGCATGAAGTTTAAATTTGCAGACCTATCAAGAAGTAGGCCATCGTCCTGTTTCCTCCTGTGGATTTGCCACAAGTTCAATGAGGAAATTGCCTGCACTCAACTTTTGTGTGTGTAGAGTGTCTTGATGTTGGGGTGGTGCAGTAATGCAGCCCAGATGTGGTATGTTGTATATCAAAGGAGAGTGTACTGTACAGCACTCAGGGAGGCTGTGTTTTCTACTTAAGTGCGGTGGTCTAAAGTGAGTGTGTGTCTGTGTGGTTGTGCCGTCTTTGATGGTCTAGCTTTTTGCCGTCAGTATAGAGCTGTGGTGATTGTGACTAGATCTTGGCTGGAGAGTACACTCAGGTTACATCACATCACTTTACTTTATTATTTCTCTCTATTGCTTGTTTTTTTTTTTTTTTTTCTGTCTCCAGGACACCAGAAATCAATGACTTGCATCTCCTGCGTTCTTTAAAGTAAATCTTTAGTACATTTCAACCTGGTATGTTTCCCATAATTGTGGCAATGTGAAAGGGGTTGTGTTGACAAATTATTTTGTAGTTCTCGACGAAAGAAATGTCAATGTTCAACGTCAAACAAATGTACAACTTCACAGAGCCAAACTCTTCAAATGTCTTGTTTGACCAAAAGCCCAAATACCCCAAAATATTTAGTTTACAATGATATATGATAAAGAAAAGCAGGAGCTCTTTTCATTTGAGTGGCTGTAATTAGAGAATATTGGAATTGTTATTTCTGCTTGTAAAATGACTGAAATTATTAATTATCAAAATAATAGGCAATAATAATTTTATTTTTTTCTGTCGATTGACTAATTGATTGATTTAATTGACTAATCGTTTCATCTCTACTGTTTTGCTTCACCCTCACTGTTCACATAGTGTAGTTTTTGGCCGCAGTGAACAAGCTTAATAACCCACTGTAGACACACACAGCCAGAGAGTAGCTGCTGAACATAGTGGAGCATTTAGCTGCTGAAGAGCCAGAATATTTCCGTCAGGAGTTAGAGACCAAAAACAGAGCAGAAAGAGAGCGAATACTAGACTTTCATTCCTCCGCTGGACACAACACGACTCCAAATGAATCATAATGTTGCTCCATAACTTCTGGACGTGTACATAAGAGAAGTTCCCCATATCAACTTGTCTCCAACAGCTTTCCAGAAAAACACGAGTCATTTCAAACACTTGCCTTTGAGCCCAATAGAAAGTAAAGTCAGAACGTAGACATCCTAAGAATGTTGTAATTGGATCCATTGTTAGTATAAAAATGTTGATTAGCGCAGCTTTGAATTCAGTAGTTTTCACCCTCAGACACTTTGATTTGTTTTTCTCCTCCAATGATGTAACTGCTGTCTTTAAGCCAAACCTACCTGGCTTCCATCTCCATCTGAATATACAGGAAAACATTTTGTTCATGCTCTAACAACCCACTGCGATAGTGTAGGTCTCAAGAACGGTATTATATCTTCAGTCCATTATTCTAAAGTTTCTTTTCTTTCTGTTCATTACCCCAGGCTTCTTTGGAATGTGGACTTTCGGCCGGTCGAACAAACAGCCCGGTCCTCCGTCTAAGAAGGTCATGGACGTCCCAAACATCAGGACGCTAGAGTTGACGGGTGATCTGATTGGACACTCGGGGGCAGTCCAGGTATTATTTTTATGATGTCCAAACGTAGGTTCTACTTCAAAACGGAGTCACAATAGTGCTTTACCAGTAGTGCATTTTGTGCTTGTGTCAGATGTTTGTGAGCTTTCGGGAGAACGGTTTGGTCACCTGCTCGACGGACCACCTGCTGATTCTGTGGAAGAACGGAGACAGGCAGTCCCACCTGCGCAGCCTGGCACTTTTCCAAAAACTGGAGGAGAATGAAGGACTCTGATCATTTTTAACCCATGAAGCCTTGAACAAAGCAGATATGTGAAGCTGTCGGGTGACGTTGGTCTTTTCTTTTACTGTAATGATTGTTGTTTTTCTTTGAATGATAATGTAATGGTTGTCGTTTTTGACTGAAAGTATTAACTTAAAAAAAGAAACTCAATAAATACCTCATACCAGAAACAATTTGCTCTATTTTTATTTTCAGCCTAAAGTGTTTTAGCGCTGTGATGTTGATATAAAGTCGGACGTCTTGTACGCCTGTTGGGATTCAGCAGGTATATTATTGGCTGCTGCTTTCTGAGCAGTACCAGTCCTCATTTTGGGAAATGTGCTCATTCGCGTTCTTAGTGAGTGTAAGAGGAGAAGATCGTTACCACTCAAATATCTGTCCCCTAAATATGAAGCTGCAGTCGGTTAGCTTAGCTTAGCATAAAGACTGTTAACGGGGGAACCGGCTAGCTACCATCACCCCTAAAGCTGACTAATTAATATCTTATGTCCTGCTCATACCCCCAGTAAATCCCCAATTTGTAGTTTTCATGCTTGCTGATTTGAACTTTTCCCCCTGAAAGCAAATAAGTATATTTCCCAAAATGTCAAAACTATTCTTTTTATTTTATTTTATTTGTCGCTGCCATTCATGCAACAACTTCATATTTAAAGAATGCTTTAATCGTCTCTCACAATACATTTCGGTGTTTGACAGAGAACATCAAAATAAGACAACATAATCCAGACGACAAACTAAATGAAACTTTTCAAACAAACATGGTAGATTTTAAGGGACTCTGATGGAAAGCTGCTTTTTTTTTTTTTTTTTTTTCACAACTATGCATGAGGCAGTACAATCTTTCAAAACACACATTACAGTTCTCATAGCCAACAATTTGTCTTTGAAAAATAATTCTTGCTGCATACGACATTCTCACTTTCTAATTGTTGTTCTATTTATAAATGATAGAAAACAACACAGGATTGGCACGCAGCCACGGCCATCGGTGTCAGAGATGGAAGAGAGAGGAAATATAAATCACTGTTAGTGATGAAGGCTTCTCATTACATAACAAGCCGTTATACAGTCTGGGTGTGCCTGGGCAGACTCGAAGCGAGGCGCTAGGCGACCGGCTGTCATCTGATCTTATCGATACCATCACACTCCATTACTGCGGCTCACGGAAAAGGCATGTTTGTCTGACATGTAAATCTGAAGTATTTAAACCGTATTTTGTGAATAGAAATCTTAATTATCGACTAGCAAAAATATCTTCTCATAATCAGAGATGGCAGTCATGAAACATTCAGAGGTGGAGCCACATTTTAAGTCACTGTAAAAGTTCAAATCGGACATTTTGGAAATCACCCCTGCAACACATAACCGCCAAAGAAAGTTACAAATTATGTAAAATGCAAAGCAAAAATTATATATTGGGTGTATTTACAAGAACAGCAGGTACATAAGGTAGTTTTACAGTGTATTGCAACAATAGCAGACCTAAACACTGAGACATGACAAGATTAAGGCGTTGATTAAGACCGTGGTCATCAATAAAAGACTACACATTATTCTGAATACATTGAACGTGGATGTGACCAGTTCTGTCTATTTTTAAAGTGAAACAATAACTGACAAACCAACAGTGGAGTTCACATCTGATCCAACTTCCCCTGATTCCACCACAGTCGTACAAAACGGAAAAGATAAAATGTGAGGACCATTGTGACAGAACTATTAACACTGACTCACCAAGTTGACCCAAAACTGTAGCGCACACCATAAAGCAACATATTTGAGGTCATATTTTTTAAAATCTTAAAGTATCTTAAACATGTATGGCTTTTTATTAATTTTCTTTTTTTTTTGAGGAGAGGAGGAAATATTTAAACTAAAAATACTTCTGTTTGTGTAAAGATGACCAGACAATAAGGCACCAGTAAAGAGCTCTCTGTGCCTTTTGGTTAATACTGTAATGTGCATTTCCTGGAGTAAAAGTCTTGGGACTAGAACAGCTAATAATAATAATAATAATAATAATAATATTAATGACATTACACAATTTCACCAAAGCAGCTCAGATAGTTTATGGACATCTGCAGATTTAATAACTACCGGTATTTTGATTTCTAATCCAATTTTCTCATACAATATCGGGTTCATTGTGCTTCATGTGTTTTAAAATTGAAGAAAAGTGCTCTGAAAGATACACAGAAGCATTAACTAAGAGGTAATACTGGTTCAAATCTCAAATATTAAAGCCCAATAATTGTATTTGCTATTCCGAGTCACATTGGGGCAATTTATCTAACAAATGATTCACCCTTCACATATTTAATGTTACCACTACTGCAACGCCCCCATGTAGCCACCAGAGGGCAGACACATCACGCAAATCTCATGATCTGATGGCCTTTGTCTTATTTCTCTCAATACAAATAATACGAAAATCATGTGCAGACTAGTTTTCTCCCCAAACGGAGCCAAATGACTGTAGGTGAGTTGCAGGATTTTTGAGATACAGTAAAAACCGGTTTAACACAAAGACAACGCGCGAGCCGGAGCTGATTAGTGTTAGAAGCAGACAGACGCTGCACTCTGCCATTTTTACAAGCTGGATCCGAATAGGATTTGGCGTTCATACATCTGTCGGGTCACTGTGAGGGCCAACGCAGCTACTCGCTACTTGTACATTAGCGCTGCATGGCCTCTGCAGGATCTGTGCGCCTCCAACAGTCTGGGTTGCTTCACATAGAACGAATATTGTTCAGATACTCACGAGTCAGATTAGTTTCTCCTTATTTGGGTGCAAGTGTCTACAGTTGGTGTCACAAAGTTAAAGTATGAAACATCTGATATCTTTATATTACTTGGTGAAGGCATCACAGCTAACTTGAACAGCTCTGATACAGTGCAATAATGTTCCTCCATTTGACAAAGATCTTCACTGACTGCTTCCACAGTGCACAAAAGGACAATGACACCATAACGAAGCTACATGATCTTTAAATCCAGAAGTGATCACATACGCAGCCCTTCTTCCATGTCAGCTCTGTATTTGGGGGCTGGACATATTGAAAACCTGTGTGCTGGCTGGTTCTCGCCCTCTGATTGGACCCTGGTACTTGGCTAACCGTCTCTGGAATCTCCCAATTCTTAAATCTTTCCAAAAGTGTTTGGTCCCGAACACAAGTGAGTGTCTCTCTGACTGCAGACTGCGTCCAGCTGAGCACCTTCACAAGTTGGCAATTTGAAAGGAACAAGCACTTCAGTGCCTCTAGCTTTGATCACCATCTTATTTACCACGTTTCTTTCACATCAATAGACGGACGTACGTTAAATGAAAAGATTTTTTTTCATTTTTTTTTTTTAAAGGAAATTAGAGGAAAAACAAACTGAAAAGCAGGAGGATGCTCAAGATGAGAATGTCTTGATTGGCTAAAGTGCAGGTTTCTGGTGTGTTACACTGTATGGTACAGATTGTCAGGTGAGCCGTGAGCTCCACACAGTTTCAGTTTCATAGAGGTGCTATTAGGAATACTTACCAGGGCCATAAAGTGGACGGGGCCCTCAAATGACAACCTGTTCTCCACTGGAAGAACCCCACCTCCACCAAGAACCACACAAGAGAAGAGGCTGTGATTTGAGATCGAAACAGCGTCTCAGTGTTAGTCAGTCAGTGACGTCTGCTCTCAGAGTCCCCGATCGCACAGCTTCGGGCCGTGAACGTGTCCGGAGCGCCTGGGAGGACACAGAGCTCCGTCGAATCACAGCTGAAGAGACTAATTGTTCCACCGCAGGGCTGCGTTCGCTGTCCTACCCTGCTCGGAGTGATGGATGAGCGGAGGTGACGAGGTGTCGGTCAAGAAGGGGGGGGAGGACGCAGGCTCTTGCACTTCATCTCGTCCAAGCCCTTCCAGTAATTGTAATTCTCCGACAGGTGTTCCATGAGACCAGGCAGGCTGGCGAAGGCTGAGGGGAGATGCACAGAAAAGTTCAGATGGGGAGAAGAACAAACATGGATACAGATTTGGATAAATTCGTCTCGTCTTTAAATGGTACTCGCATGACCACATGCACATTAAAACCGTTGCTGTTTGCTGTGATCATTCCTCCGGTTTAATATATCCTTTCTTCTGCAAAAATTAGTTTAAAATTGAGCTAAAGTAATATAAGGCTTCAGCAGTCTGAGTTGACTTTTTATGTAAAGTTTATGTTTCTAAAAAATGCTCCAAGGACCAAGTTTAATCTTTTTAAATGTCTTGTTTTTTTCCGACCAACAGTCCAACTCATTGGAGAAGCTGCCACCACATGTTTGCCTAAAAACACAACTTAAAGTATTATTTCTAGAAATAGTTTGCCGATTCATTTTCTTTCGACAGTCTAATTAATTAACCGACTACATGATTGTAACTTTGGAAAACTTCCCCTTGATTTGACCCGAGACTTCTGAAGCCTCATTTAAACCTCTGCTGGTACTAAAGGATGGCTGCTGACTTTGTCCGCCATCTCGCACGTTAACAATTGCTCCACGATGGGATTTCTTCAGGGCCAGTATGAACTGAAGGAACAGTTACGGCCACCAAAAGCTCTTTCAGTTCACATATTTTAAGACTGACTTAAAGGGAAACTCTTTAAGGCTTCTGTTAAACAAAAATAAAATTTCAGGAATCCAGGAAAAAAAGAAAAAAAAAAAAAATACGGTGAAATGTCAACTGACATGACACACCTGCTTGTCAGACATCAGCTGTTAGACGTGTGTGTGTGTGTGTGCGTGTGTGTGTTTAGCTAATGTTATGTACACTGTGAAATGTTGCTCCCACATTAAAAAGGACTCATGGGGTGAAAAGGTCTCTCTTCTTTTCTCTACGTGTTGTTTACATCCTCTTTTCCGGCCTGTTGATGACCCACTCTGGAACTGACCGTGACCCCCCGGTGACCCGACAGTGACCCTGGTGAATTGAAAGCGGCTGCTCCATGTGTGTCTTTGTGCTTATGCGCAAGTGAAATTCTGCTCCTCCCTCGCTTAACTGAGTGGTCGTGAACCCCCATCCCCTCTACTATTTTCTCAACTCCCCCTCCCCTGACGGCCACGCAGTTTCTCTCCGTCCCACTGGCATTTGGAATCTTTCCGTGACATCAGAGCTGCGTTGACAGTAAACAAGTTCCCTCTTGGGGAGACTAAACTAAAAGGGAAAATTCAGTGGGAATGGGGAGCTATAAGCACCATGCTATCCCTTCCCACTTCTCGTGTTTCCTTCTCATCCCTTTCCTGTGATTTCTATCTGGTGATCTGCCAAGAAAAAGGACGAAATCATTGGAAGCAGTAATGAAGGGCCAGAGTGAGGATCTGAATGTATGAGGCTCTGTTTTCTCCTGATAGTCTGACATGTTGTTTCATTCATTAAACAGTATTTGAATAGCTGAACAAATCAGAAATGTGGGCAATGATTCAGATGTCTGGAACCAGGCTAGTTGTGTTTCTACTTAAGTCACAGCAGGAAACAACACGTATCTGAAAGAAGCTTGAAGATTTACTAGCTTTTACTTGAGCTTTGAGCTGCATCTCAGTCAGCAATCTGAACAAACTCCATTTGCTGAGGAAGACTGACATTTGGCTGAAAGCTCCAAAAAAAAGCTAATAAGTGTCGTTGAACTTGAGTTGAGATTTCTCTTGCGGTCAAAGCGATGTTTTGAAGATCAAGAATGAACTTTCACGCTCGATTTCTCAACTACATTTTGGAGGAGCCACGTAAATTCACCAAACGGAGAAGAAAAGTGCTTGAGACAATTATCAAAGAGAACCGAAAAAAAGGAAGGAGAGAATGTGAAACACTGTTAAGTATGCGTGAACTTGAGACCAGACATCAAAACATACAGCAGGGAGCAAAAAGCAGGTGAGGAAACTCCACCAAGCCAATTACTTTAAGTACTTAAATCCTTCAAAAGTAAACATTTAAACTTGTAAAGAAGCCTCTCATAAACTAAGACTTGTCTTACTTATCTTGGACGTGACCTTTTTACCCACACAATCGGACTCTATAGTGAATATATACAGAGCTTTCTTTCAGGAACACTAGTCCACTCTGGATTACCATAAAACACTTGTAGAGAGAGAGAGAGAGAGAAGAAACATATTGTTCTTACCATCCCAGGCGTCAAACATATCAGTGATGAAGTAGTCTATGAAGGAGATCTGAGATTTGGGCACGCTGCAGGTGTTCCTGTCAAACACCGGCATCACCACCGGCAGCCCTTGTCTCTTCTCCTCATCCGTCTGCAGAAGAAAAACACACAGAGAGCCTCAGAACGAAGCACTCAAACATGCAACTGCAGCTTGGAATGTGACCATGAATGACATTGTGCAAAGAAAATGAAGAAAAAGAAAAGAAATGAATGCATTGCCTCCCTTTTACAGATACAGTACAGCTTTTAAATGCATCCTTCTATTAAATTGAGCTGCCTTCGTGTTGTCCCCCGCACCTGTGCAAAGTACTCCTCAGAGATCCGTGCAGCCCACTCGATGCAGAGCTCCAGCGGTCTGCAGGGGTTTGCCACATCTGCACACTTGATCAACATCCTCTTTATCAGCAGACGGTTCTCCGGAGAGTTCCTGATGTTGGCCTGACCTTCACAGTCGCTGTTTACACTCTGCACATACAGAGAAATAATGTATGTTTGGTTATGAACACATTCACTGAGACACATTTTCAGATGACACTTTATTTTACATGTCAGTATATTTATACCATGACTTTTTTTTTTTACTTTCTTATGACATACTATACTATGATTTTTTTTATGTCATACTATAACTTTTTTTTTCATATTATACTATGACTTTCTGAAATACTATACAATGATTTTACTGTTTAGTTTTTTTATGACTTGTTTAGTGACATTTTTATGACATTTAAAAACATATATTTTTGAAATAATAATTATTGCATAACATACTACCACCTTTTCTTTTTTTATCACATACCATTGTTTGGGATTGGACCCTTGAAACCAGGATAATAACTAAGTCTTAACAGGCATTACCATAGTTCAATGAATGCCCTTAACGCCAGTTAAATAATGCAACGTCATAAAATACAGAGATAGAACATGAGAGCTGTAGTAGACAACAACTGTCAGTGACTCCTGCACAGAAAGCAACGGCAGAAACAAACAGAGGTGAGATGTGAATGAATTGGAAACAAAATAAATAAAAGTCTATTTCAAACAAAGGTCTTTCAACATGAAGAATTCACAACTAAACTAGGACATTTTTTATGCTATACTATGACTTTTTCTTAACGACGCACTATAGTATGACTTTTTACGACTTATTTATTGAATACTATGACATTTTTAAAGACTTTTTTTGACATACATCACAAGGACTTTGACATTTTTATGACATACTAAAAAATGACAATTTTATGACACACTAGATTTTTTTTATGACTTTTAAAAAAATAATAATCAACCAACTACAAGTAAACTAACTAAAACAAAAATACCCACAGTTTTGCCTCAATTCTCCCTATAATTAGTAACAAATAGAGTTAAAGTTAGAGTTTAGAATAAAGTGAATTATTAGCAAATAACAGCACTGTAAAATAAAGCATCTTTCCTGGCTTTTCTGGCACAGGTTTAATCTTGAAATGTAACAAGCTCAGTACACTTACACTTGTGCTGGTCTCTTCTATGGCAGCCATTGGCTTGTTGATGCTGTTGACAAACTTGCTGACGTGCTCAAAGTGTCTGGTCATCTCTGTGGCCAGCACCATGTCAATGATTGCCTGTCGCAGTGTTCGGAACTGATTCCTGTCGGCAGTGAAGGGGATAAAGTTAACATCTGGATCCATCTGAGTCTAATACAAGGATTAGAAGGTCAAACACTACGACTCCATGAACACAACGCGTGCTTATGTTGTATATACACACACACACACAACACCACCACAAACTGCCACTACCGACCTGTCCGTGTTCTTGAAGATGTTGCTCTTGCTGTCTCGGACAGTGAGCTGGAAGGCGAGGGCTGCGTGGTGGCTCTCCAGTACGGCTGTGTCGTTGTAGAGGATCGCCAGTTCGCTGCCGGCGTTACACAGGAAGGAGTTGGTCCTGCCCGGGTGGTCCACATCGTGCACTGTGGCCGCGATCAGTGCCGCCACCTCATCCAGCTGGTCCAGACTACTCTGAATAACACAGCAGGGTAACAGGGATGTCAGAACTGGACCAGAGCTTACTTAGTTTGAATACATTGGTAATAGATCAATCTGTGAAATGGATTACCATAAACACACCCTGACATTAAGAAATGTTGACTGGTTTTGGGGCCTGTTTTGCATGACAGTGCCAATAAAGTAGGCTCAATACAAGAGCTAGTTCATAATCCCTGGAGTGGATATTACATTGTTGACATTTTGCAGCAGCACATTTGAAATAAACAGCCCGCTATAACTTTGCCACCTTGGCTGACATTTGGACATACTGTCTTTGTTTTTATCCGATGTTGTTAGTTGGGACAACTCGTGGCCTTTAGTGACATTAGAAAGTCACCGCTTTTGTTCTGTACTTCGGGCCATCTTGTCACATGGGTATGATTTTCTGTTCAGTAACAATGGCTAATAAAATGTAGACATCAGTTTTTATGCCTCTTATATTTCACATGTACAGTATGTACAAATGCATTCCTGCATGTTTTTCAAATCCATTCAAGTCCGGCCACCAAAAGTGGAAGTCAAAGCGCAGGGATTCGGGTTCATTTTGGTAGCTAAATGCCTTGTTGTACTGTGACTTTTTTTTCTTTTTTAAGGACGTGTTTCACGACAGACTACACTGTGACTTTTTTATGACATTTTTTATGCATGGCATACTATACAATGACTTTTTGCTCTTGTTAATGGGAAGCATGTGTTTTATAAGCAATGTTTTACGTGTGTTTTATTAGCTTAAAACGATGTAGGGCAAGTCAATTTCATTTATATAGGACCAAAATAACAACAAGGCCTCAAGGGCTTTAAAACATACGACACCCTCTGTTTTTAGACGCTCAAAACAATGGAAGAAACAACAACAGGAGAAGCAACAGAGGACGGATCCCTCTTATATATAACCGAGACAAAAATGAAATAAACACCATCTGTAGTGACAAGTCTCCAAGTCCTCATCGTTATACATCTCTTTTCCTTGATATAAACAATGAAAGGTATGAAATGAATTAAATGTTTAACATCATTATTAGGAGGAATACTTAGAAGTCTCGCAAGGCACTTGTGGAGTAAGCAAAATGCTGCGGGTACGTCAGTGATTCCAAATGTCAGACTTCCTTCTAACCTTGACTCTCTCTTTGCGGAGGAAGTAGGCAGTGGCGTGCAGCACGTCTGCGGCATGCGTGGAGTTGTGGTAGGAGTTGGAGGAGTGGTAGCTGGCCTCGATCAGCTGCAGCCAGGAGCGCAGCGTGGCCTCCGAGCAGTTCAGGAACTCGCACACTCCGAAACTCGTGAAGATCTTCAGCCCGAGGTAAGTCAGCGGTCTGCAGAGGATCACACAAAAGACTTTGCTCATGGTACGTTGGCTTTAAATGATCTTTTAGGTGCATGTATCATTTAATTATGAGCTGAATGTCTTTATCCCTATAACCTGAAATCAATTTGATTATTAATTAAATTGACATTTGAGTTGCTGTAATTTAGAAATATGAGAAAAGTTGACTTTCTGTGGGTGGAAGAGTTAGATTAGAAGATCAATATTCCCCTCATGAGAGCAACACACTACTCCTTTAAATGTTCACACTTGTGTTGATGATCACAGTTTTTGTAATCTTTACTTCATAAAAATAAATTGGTTTTCCTTCACCAGTCACAGGAAATGGATGTGTTTTACCCACATTTCTGAAGGTAGGCAGATACCAACTGCCCAATTTCTAGGACGCAGAAGAAGTGTAATGTTCCAAAAATCAAGTAACTGCCGGAGTAATAACTCACCATGTGACAAGCAATACTTTTGACTTTCTGAACATGAAGAATCTTCCTCCACATTTTAAAAAGGGACAGTTCACCCACATTAAATACATCACATTTTTCCTCATACCTGAAGTGCTATTTATCGATCTAAATTGTTTCGGTGCGAGTTAGAAGAAGGATCGGTGCCTCTAATCAGAGACATAAAACATTAAAGGCGTCCTCCTTGGCTGAGCTGTAACGTGAGCTGGCTCAGGCTTCCTTCTGCGCAGTGATACGATAGAAACAAAATAGTTCCGACATAAAACTGCTTTAAAACAAGGTTGATGGATTATCTTGAGTAACTGAGGCAGGATTTCTGGAAAGAGACTTTGCTGTTGAGCTTTTCAAATGCGTTTCTTTGGCGCTTTGAGCAGCACAAGCCGAGTGCCTTGTAGGTCCATTATATTAGAGAGAAGGACGACATCTCGACGGGCCGATATCTCCAACACTCGGCAACTCAAACGATCTAGATTGATAAATAGCACTTCAGGTAAGAGGAACAAATATGTATTTTTGATTTTGGGGTGAACTATCCCTTTAAGTTTCCCCCTTTTTTGTTTCTCTACCTCTTGTGTGTAGCCGCCTCCAGCTCCAGGATGTTGAACTCCCAGCACTCCTCATCATTCAGCATCTCGGCGATGGGTGGAGGGACGTCATTCAGAGTGACGGGGATGGCCAGCTGGCTCTGGCTCATATCTAGCAGATAGACCGAAGCACACACCACACACACACACACACACACACACACACACACACACACACACACACCACACACACACACACACACACACACACACACACACACACACACAGTTCAAGTTGATTTGACCATAAAAGGGGCAAACCGAGAGGGAGCTCTGTGTTGGATTTGACGGGTAAATAATAAATGGCTGTGCCAATCTTGGCTCTCTAATATCTATATACATGTGCAAACATACTGGCTGAGTGTCTCACTTTGTAAATCTGGCCCCTTTGAGACGCTGGTAGGAAGATGGTGTGTGATAAGATTGTTTAAAGAATTGTATGAGAGCCGAAGTAGCGCAGCTCTGACATAAGAATACCGTTTCCAACTTGATGAAAGAGAAGACAATTTCTTGGAAAATAGACTCTCGCTTCAGATCTTTTCTCAGTGAAGTGCTCTTGTGACTCAAATCATTATAATGGGGTTACGTAATAAACTCAAAATGGAAGAATCCACACTGATCACGGCAATTACCACTATATGAATAATATTTATTCATAAAATTCCCTCAAGGCAGCAGACCTCATGTTCCGTCCTCTCTGAGAGGATGAGGGCCACCGGCTACAACGTCTGCACTTTTACCTTTTTCTTAACTCGTTGGCATTAAGACTGTGAGCCTGTGAACAAAGGTAAGTCGCCGAGCGTTCGATGAGAAGCTCGATACCACTCTCATTTACAGCACGCGCCTTCAATATAAATCTAGAGCTGGGAGTTGATTATCTTAGTTTAGCGTAGAGACTGAAAGCAGGGGAAACGGCTCGCTGGACGCCCAGAAATAGTCACGTCACAAACTTCCCCCGTAAAACCACAACTTGTTGTTTTTATATACATTTCTGTTTGCGTATGGATTTAACACACGCAATATAACATGTTAATGAGGGAATCATAGGAGGTGGTGCAAGGCGTATTTATTTGACTTCGCACAGAGCAGGATGGCCGTTTCCCCCTCCTTTCAGTCTTTACGCTAAACCTAACACCTCCTGGCTCTAGCTTCATATTTACCAGACAGAGATGTTATGTTTACGATTGACTTATTGTGCGTTTTCCGAGAGAATATCAGTTGTACAGTGCGTGAAAAGTACTCTGGGTGTGCAGGCCTTGAAGAGGTAATTATATTGTATTGTTACTATTATCATATTGTATCATATGGTCACTGATAGGTGATAATTCATTGGTTCATTAAAACGTACTTTTGCAGAAGACGTATTCATTCCCAGAGAGTCTCCGCAGCCCATCCTGGAAAGACATAAACAACAAAACAAGAAATGGTTTAATTAACTGTAAAAATGTATATTGAAATAAATATTGAATGTCCTTTGATTGATGGGTCGCCACCGTAATAACTCATCTTTCATTAAAAGCCGCAGCTTTATTTGCTCTATAAGTATTTTTCTGCAAGACACGAAAGAGGAGAATTGATAAGACTGTTGTTATTCTTTTTATTACAGTCAACAAACCCTGTGAAAGAACACTACCCAACTGTGTCCCAGTACTTTGACTTCTGTTAGCCCCAAGCTCATCTGGACAAATAAATCTTCAAAAGATAGCTCATAAATATATAATTGTATAAAAAAAAGGCTCAGTAAAGACACTGTAGTTTTCAGCACGTCACTAAAACTGGAGTAAATTGTACATTTGCTAGGGACCATTTTAAACCGTGGATGAATACACATTTGTATTTCCGGAGGGAGGAAAGTGTGTACTGTACGTTTATGGTAATGAAGGAACAGTGTGGCTCACTGATGTGTTTTTAATATATTTTGAACACCAATGGAGCTCTATGGCACAGAGAAAGAAGAGGTTTCAGGTTTGGATACTCTGCTATCATTTGTTAGTAGGATCAGGCCATTGTTGGTTTTGGTCTTTTCATGGGATTTGTCGACAAAAACTATAATAAAAAAAAGAATAAGCCGAGAAAAAGCATAATTCGGTATTTTCTAGAAGTTTCTGCAGTCAACTAATGGATCTGAAGACTTCAATCAACTCTGTCTGCAGAAAAAAAGAACATCTGCGTGCAGTGACTCACCTCATAGTTGGTATTTTTCAACAAATTAAGAAAAAAACAAAAAAACAAAAGACTCTGTTGGCACTCCGAAAACGCAGATTTGTTTTTGGAAGCCAAAAATTTCTTGGTTCAACAAGAATGCATGTTCAATTTCATACGCATGAGGTAAGAATATTTTTACGATGTGACAAAAAAAAAAAAAAAAAGAAAAAAAGAAGAAAAAAAAAAAGACTATTTCTAACTTCTCCTTATAAAGAGTTTCAAGCAGTTGTACTTATGAATGAACTCAAAAGCATGTACAGTATCTACACTCTTACACTCATGAGCCCCCCAACCAGGTCGTTGGTGTGGGGGTCATCATCTTTGGAGGCGAGCTGAGGGGAGTAGAGCTCGGTGGTTCTCAGGATCTCCAACACCCGATCCAGAGCCTCGGCCACCGTCACCGGACTGCTCTCCTGGGCTGCATTGATGATGTTTATTACCTGGGGAGGAGGAAAAACAGATAAGTCCCCTATTTCTACTGCAAAACAGACACAGGCGCAAAAGAGCCCTCTGCAAGATGTGCTATAAAACAGAGCGCTCCTTTCTTTGTGCGCGTGTCATTGAGATGTGCATGTGACGCTGGAAAAATGTTGTCTGGGGCAAAAAAAAAAAGAAAAAAAAAAGCTGCTTCTCAAAAAACACAAGCGCATCACAGGACCTGCAGTGGTACGGGGAGCAGGACAATGCGGTGTAGTGTATACAGTACAGAGAACAATTCTCAACACTTTCATTCAAATGTGACGCTCACAAATACACATGGTAACAAACGTTCCTTGATGTCAATAGCGGTGAGGAACAATGAATGAACAGAATAAATCGAACAAAATCGAAGAAAAGGCAACGCAGGCCTATAATGACCCCCCCACCCCACCCTCCACCCCTCTTCACTCATTATTCCAGCTGTTGCCATCTGGCAGGAGACTCGAGATCCCACTAGCCAGGAAACATGGGTACAAGAACCCTCTGCTGCGGCCATCCTAAACAGAGACAGCCAATGAGCACTGCAGTTGAAAGTATAGCTGCTGCTAACAGTCCGTTTCACACTGTGTCGCCAGAATGCCAAGGGCAACATTTTTAATTTCATGTAAAGTAACACACCATACGTTTTTCTTATCTCATACCAAAATGCTAGAATTTTAAACAGACCGTTATCATGTTGCAGCGAAGGTGCTGCCATGAACTTGTTTGCGTCGGCTGATGTGAAACACGCTGGTTATGGGCCATAAAAGAACTTAATTCTTGGTGATAATCCAACATGAGCAACCTGATGACTGCTGGTGGAGGAATGAGCTCCACGGAGTGATTCCTACACTTGAAGAAACGTTTGCGTTGTAAAGCGCTTAAGACATGAAATTGTTCATTGGAAGCTGGCCGATGCAGATGTTTTTCTTTAACCCTTTCTCAACCGTTCGGTAGGGAACATTTTAAGTTGTGATCTCTCATTGCTACACAATCGGTTGAAGTGTGTTTGACCCCCCCCAAAGGCCCGCAAACTTTAAAAACAAAAAAAAGTTTAGTTTAGTTTCAGAAAGCCACAACTAAATCCACAACTCGGGTCTTAACACAGAAAACAACCTTTTCTGATTATACTGTTGTCAATGTGATAAATCTAATGTTATCCCATTGTAGGTTTGTTAAATGATCATATCAATATGGTTTTTTGGACATTTTGAAGATTTTCCAAGATGTTTTCAATGAAAACTAATTAAATGTAGGCTGATATTGCTAATCCTGCTATTAATGATTAAACTAAAAGCAAATGTAAGCACAGTGACAGTTGTAGACATTGACAAACCTAACTCTGATCACCGGGGACGGGACATTGAAGTGTAAAAAATAAAATAAAATAAAAAAGTTTGAGCTTTACAAAGATTATATGTATAATCTTTTTTCTCTCAAGTTTTACACATTTCTCTTCCATGAAAGAGGTGTGTGGAAAATAATATGCAGATTTTTGAGTGCACTTTTATTCTAAAAAGGACATCTATAACATTTTAATAGAGACTTTTAATCAAAAATCTGCGTGGTCAGTTGAAAAAAAAAGAAACAATTGTTTTTTATTGTTATTATTATAGGAACAAAAATGAATAAATAAAAAATATTTTATCCATATAAGTTTTCAAATGCTTTTTTCTGGGTGGGACCATAACGTTTGAAAAGTGACTGAAAGCAGCGTACCTTTGTGATGGGAGCCTCGATAGTCATGGAGTGAATCCTGGCGACGGACGAATATCTTCGATTCTGTAAACTGGGAGCTGCAATTCAAAAATAAAAAGGATTTTATGTATTATGATGGAGTGGCTGTTAATTAATGTCATTAATACTGTAACTGCACATAAAACAGATCACAGGGCCTGCAAGTGTTCACCTTTATCAAAAGGGAAGGATGTATAGAAAATGTACAAAAAAGGAGAGGAAATGAAGGAAACGTCAACGCAGGGCAAATGTTAATATAAGAGTAATGAAGGACGAGAAGAGAAAGAAGGAAAGTGGTTTGATCGAAGGCGCAGACGAAGCGGCACTCAGCTGAGACTCTTGAGAAGAGCAGCAGCGGTATCAAAGTGAGTTAAAAGGAGGCAGGTCCGTCAGGTCATCAGCCCTACGACATCGCTCTTTACCATCTCCTTAGTCCGAGTGCCAACCATAACACAGTCTGGCTCCTCTCCAATCATCTCCCCTTCCTTTGAGTTCCCACTTTCCCTTTTTTCTGCACCCTCTTCCGTACAGAGCGGCACAAAGTTGAGCTCCATTCATTCAAACGGAGGCTCAAATCAAAGAAGCATTTTTGAATGGTCTCACCGTCACTGCCGCGGGAGCTGATCGATCGGGCATCGATTGAATCTTTCCTCCTGTCCCGGTGACGTAGAGAATGGCACTCTGTGGAGGGGCAGAGGGCAGTTATTCATTTAGTTTCCTTAAATATACAGTACGTGTAGACTGATGGAGGGACAGACGAGTCTCTGCGCTCCATTTCTTCTGAAGCACTTTTAAATCTCGGCCCAGTTTTAACGTCCCATGTATCATCATTAAATTCAAGCCACAGAGTTACAGTAAGAATCCATTTTTCTGATTATTATTTTTTTTTTAATACAGATCTTTGAAAAACCCAGAAGGGCATTTAACAACCTTTATTACCGTTCCAAAAGGTATTTCAAGAATTCTCAAGAAAGCTTTCGAACCATATGGATAAAAATAAAAATAAATAATTCTGTCTGCTGCTTGATACATTAAAAAACAACCTAAATTATAACTCTGGAGTCCTAATCCAGGTAGCGAGAAATGAAATTTCACATCTCATTATACCGGTATATGCGCAAGTACAACTGGAAATGTGGTGAGGAAAAGGAAATGTTGCACAGGACAGATAAAGGATTATGTGTGTGCCCGGACCAAAAAAAAAAGAAAGAAAATGAAAGGACTTGAACAAAAAAAGAAGAAGAATATCATTTTTAAACCAACAGATAGGAGGTTAAAAGAAACGTATAAAGCTTTATATCGTTTTATATTTACACTCTATTTAAATATCAACTAACAATATTATTAACTGATGTACGGAGTTAATTTTTTTGTCTTTTCAGTTAAGTCTAGTCAGTTTCGGGGCTTCATAGCTCTGTGATTCAAATGTAATGGCATCTCACAGGAGTCACAAACTGGAGCTCATCGAAATCATGCTGTTCTATAAAAAAAATATATCTGTCCAATGAAGAGACTCAGCACTTTTTTTAAATGTTACCTGACTGAGAATGTTCCCCGCTGCATCGCTCCTCCTTGTTGAACTTGTGGACCTGACGGACACAGAGCGCAGGAGCTGATTAAAGTCGAGGTTTGGACGACCACCAAGAGTCAATGCTGAGTCGCCTTCGGCGTGAGGAACATAATCAGCCTAATTTCCTGCTCCTTGAAAGCAACACGCTGGCAGAATTACTTCTTTTGATTAAAGAATTAAAGTGAGCCAGCAATTTTCAAGTCATTTGCGGAAATAACTTTTCGTCTCACCTTAACAACCCATTGTATTTAAAAACATTTTTAAATAATAATAATCCGACTTAAAAAATGGCCACAATGATGGCACTGTATCTTTCCATCCTCAGGCGAGTAGATCAGCCCAAAACAGAATGCTAGAAGTAGACACCAAATACCAATTTGTCAGATTATGTCCAATTCAGATATATTCTTTACTCAAAAAATATTCAAAAAGTTTACTATAATATCTAATGAAATAAATAACAGCACTCCCCCCCGCCCCGCCCCCCATGTTGGTAATAATACTTTGTCATGCAGGTGACACTTTGTGCAGTACATCCTGTTAGTCACACTGAGGTTATGTAGACATGGATAAGTAGAGCCGGTTTAATCCGGTTAAAGAAGATTTTCCTCACCCAGTGACTCACTCTACCTTTACATCTTGCTGACAGTGCACTATGCACATTTCTGTAATGGTGAATGTGTACATACAAACATATTTATTATTTTTCGTGTAATAAAAATCAGATTTTTTTAAAATTTCTTTTGACACGGAGAAGGTGGTCCCTTAAATGCTCGTCAATTATATTACATTTTTTGACTCCATGTAACTCACACAATTGCTTGTTTTCTCTTTTTTTTTCAAACCCCCCCCCTCTCTAAATGTCTATGTCGCTCGCTCTCACGTCTCCACTGCGTCCCATACTGAGTAAATAGGATTAAGACAGTATAAACACTTCTAATGACATACAAGGCTGCCAGATTTTGCTGGCTACGTCTTAATGGGCTTCTTGGGCTGCAAAACACAAACAGACATCTCAGAAAACATCTTTTGAATTAACTTCACTAGAGCTGGGAAATAGTTGAGATTATGATGGCCTTTAATTGAGAGGGAAAGACAAACAAAACTGACCCTAAACCTGTTGTAAGTCTGGAGTGCTTAGACAAATACTGCTAACTAAACAACACTATGAAATGGAAACCGTGGTCTACAGCCAAACGTCTGGGTGGGAATACACGAGGAATAACGTGTGGTTTTAAGTGCTCAGAGGAAAATGTCATAAGCAAGGATACAGTATCAGATCAGTGCTATCCTGAAAGGACCTCTGTAGCCTTGGGTTGTCAAACGGATAACAGTGTCTCAGTGAAGATGCAGTACATGCCTCCAAACATGATTTAATTTAAAATGTCATCACATACTAAACTTTTGTTCCTACTTTGCGTCATTAAAGTGTGTGGTGAAAATGCATTAAAAAACAAAAAGGGGACACCCTGATAAGAACCCATTCAGTTCGACACTGCATGATTCAGGTTGTGGGGATGACTTCCGAGAATGGGATCAGCTGCTGACATGTCAAAGGATTCCCAATCCCAAGCAGGAATGAATGCCATTTGGCTTTGGCAGGCGGACGCCAACGTCTGACTCACCTTATGTCCACACGATGAAAGCGAGCAATGAGCTAAAGCTAGTCTCTGTGCAGCTTTGCCTGGGGTATAAATAGCCCTGGCGCCTGGCTGCTAGCCCTCCCAGGCCTTAGCGGGGGATCCTGGTGCTTAGCCGTAGCTTAGCATAGTATGACGTTATTGGCCTGGAACCCAGCTGAGAGCAGCGACACACCTGCTCCAGAGTAAGTGTGCACGCTGCGCAAGAGAGCTGGAAGCCTGTGAGGCTACATATCCTGTTGAAGTATTTAAATCTGACACTTACAGCCTGCAGTTCATTTGAAGTATTTATGTAACACTAACTGCCAGCAGAGTTTGCAATCTGTGTCCGAATCCAGGTTGGACTCAATCCTTCATTTCTCCACCAGGCTTGATTGGGCCAAGCTATGCTGTGGCATTAAGACTGCTGATGGACATTTGTTCAAGATCCACAACAGAACAAAAACCACAACTCACTGTGATCTTCAAAAGTGGGCTTATAAGTCCAAGTCTTTTGCAAATTATATTTTGTAGTATAATTTCTTCTCCAAACAGCTGCTATTAGGCTTGTAAACTAAGGATGTATCATTTGATCCTACAAATCAACATGTTGGTTTAAGACTTTTTGAAGTGTTGCAAATGTGCACGTGCTAATACGACTGGGACAGTGCAGGCAAAGAAAGGTGGTCCAGGTTTTACATTTTCGCCTCAGGTCCCTGAATAAGTGATAAGGTTTCTTCAGAGTCAAAGCTCTTGTGTGACTTCTTGTAAGAACCTCTACTGCTCTCTCTCATCACCGAGTACAGCGTTTCATCATCGGCAAAAGGAGAATAACTAGGTGTGTAACATATGTTACTTGACTCACCTGGTTATTGTTGTCAATGTGAGGTCTCTTGATGGCTACGAAATGTCGAATCTTCCTGTTGAAAGTGAGATAAGAGTCCGTCAGTAATTCTGATTTCTTGGAAATGCACTGTGCGCACTTGGGTTGCGTTGATTGATCTTAGCTTACCCTCCTTGGCCGATGACAGGTGTTATCTTCACATGTTGTTGTATACTGTCGCCTGACTTCTTTCTGGCATAGTAAATGCCCTGCCATTCCTTCAGAGACAGCAGAAGAGTCAGGCAATGATACAGTGTCTTGTCATTTCACAGATGGGTGGGTGGGTGGGTGGGTGCGACTCACCTTTCCTTTTTTGATGCAGGTGTTGATGGTGTCCAGCAGGTCCGCTCGGTTCTTGTCGCTCTTGGGAAGTTCAGTCAGCTCCTTCCCGATCAACTCCCCCTTGTGGTAGCCCATCATCCGCTCAAACGCTGGGTTCACGTACTGGGACAAAACCAGGGAAGACGTAGAGTTAGAGAGTGGAGTTAAAGTTGAGTAATACTCTAATAATTCTCTCGTTCTCAACAAATCCCATGAAGAGACCAAACCAAGAAGGGAATGTATCCTAGTGACCAAGAGCTCTATTGCTGTCTAAAAACTATTTCAAAAGACATGAATGAGCCACACTGTTGCACTGGGTGACGTGCGCCTTCATTACCATGAACACACACACACCCACATTTGTCATCCTTTATAAAATGATATCTTTATTTTTTTAAGATATAATATTTTTGCCATTTTTCTGCCTTTGTTAGACCACACAGAGTCAGGCTTGAAACGGGGAGAGAGAGGGCTATGACGTGACCTGACATGTGGTGTAACCAGGCGCTCCCTATCCTGCTGCTTTAAATACGTAGTAGTGCACCACATCCACAGCTAAAAAAATAGTCCCTACAATGTCCACCTTTGTTAGCCTAAAAAAAAAATGTAACTATATATTTGTGACCTGTTTTTAAAGATTTACAACCTCAGGAGTGACACAGACAGGTTTGGGAAGTCGGGAAGTATTGAGAGATGTAGCCAAATTTGGTTTTGGTGTTTTCATGGTATTTCTTTACAATAATAATAAAGAAATTTGAAAAAAAAGAATAGAATATGGCCAGCTTCATCCATTAAAAGCAAATGTTGGAGACGTTGTAAGATGTAAGCACGTGCCTGTGTTATCCCTACCTGTATTATGTGGTCCTCACTGGTGATCTCAACAGCCTCTTGACAATGTTCCAGAGCAGTGAAGGCAGAGTTACAAGCTCTGTGGATCAATACAGTTAATTAGTTAGTTTATTTCATATGGCCATCACTGTAGCATTAGAGTATTAACATAGATTTATGCACAAGGACCAGATGCACAGTGTTTGATGTTAACGGTAATTTACAACAGGAAGCTTTTTAAAAAAATAAATGTAAATTAATTAAAATGAAAAAACATCCACAAATACATCCACAAAAAGGCTAAATACAGGTGTGTCTACAGGGGTGTCAGGTGCGAGAACCATCTTTTTTTCTTTTTATTTAATGTAGGATGACCATCGCTCCACCCAGCTGAATCTTTGCCAAGGTGCTGGGAGAATCTCAACACTTCAGATGCAGTTTTACAACATATTCGAGCTTTTGGTCCAACAGACGCTCTGATGAAGCTCTTATAGACCGAAAGCTCAAATAAAGTGCAACACCGCATTGATCTAAGTGTGCGGGTATCTCTTTTATCAGCCATGATTCAACACCTCTAATAAAAAATTAAAAAAAAACATTAAAATTGTGTTGCATTTTCAATTTAGTTGGTAGAAAGCTCAGCCACAGCAACTCAGGATTAGTACCTCCAGTACCGACAGCACCTTTTAAATGTGTCTGTGCATGTATGTTTGTCTGCATGGTATGTTTGTGGTTAGGTGTTTTTTTCTCTGCTGTACCTGAGTTTGAACTGGCAGCGCACCTCTCCATGTTCAATCTGTATGAGCTCATTATAGCAGGCCGACACATTGCTGTTCTCCACAAACCTCTGGAGGCCAAACAAGGTTAAGTGGTGTTTGAAGGAGAAAGAGAGAGAGGGGAGTGGAAAATTAAACGAGTCAGGATTTACTCAGTAGTGACTTGTTTTGTCTCCTACGTCATTGTTTCACACCATCAAACACAGCCGACAAACAAGTGTCTCCTTCTAAACCGGCAACATGCTTCTATTTTAGTGTCTGAAGTCTCTCAAAAGGCTCTAAAAAGCATCTATCAGAAACCAGGAGAACTCATTCAGTCTGCTGTAAACACACAGTCACAAGTGAAGGCAAGGACGTACTCTGCTAAATCCAGCACAGAGGAGAGGAAGAACAGATGGCTCGTCCTGGTCAGCCGGTCTATACAATGACAGAAAATAACCATTACCATGTGCAACCACGGTGATTTTTCAGAGACATACTAGTAGCGGTCCACACTTTTGTAAGGACATTTTAATTTAAGGGCCCTGAAAACGTATTTTCTCGATCCCTCCCTACTACGAGTTTGTGGGAATTTACATTACATTGAACAGCTTTGGTTATCTCACAGGTGAGGTCACGCGTTTTGACGCGACAATCAGGATTCAGCAATATTTTAATCAGGATCCGATCCGGTGGGCTTGTTTAGTCTCTCTCGCTCGAATCTGAACAAATAATTACCATCAAATACAGGCCGCGTAAAATAATTTTTTTAGGTGGGTGAAATTGCCTGTAGCCTAATAAAGCAGCACGCATGGTGAACGTATTATAATGGTAATTCCCACAGCACTGTTTTCATAGTCCAATTCCAGTCATTTCCTCTTTGCTGTACTCCTGATCCATCTTAAGATACCCTTCAATAAAACAACTCTTACAGGTGTTTTTTTCCCACATTAAAAGCCTATTAAAAGGGAAGGTTGCAACTTATAACGTGAAAATGGAAGGAAGTGCTGAGTTTTCTTTCGTGGTTTAATTTAACATCGTTTTGGGAGAAAACGGCCAAATGGAAGGTCTGACATGAGTCTCGCTGCACTGACAGAATTAGTGTTGTGAAGTATCAGAGGATTTGACGCGTTTTTGAGCGTTAAACTCTGAACAAATACTACCTGTGTTTTCTTCTTTTTTTTGCTTCGCTTGTTGATTATCTTTCAGATATATTACACTTAAGATTTAAAGCCAAGTTTTCAGGGACTTTAAGGCATAATCGCACAACACACAGCGGATAGCAAAGTCTACAAAAAGGTCAAAATCAAGCTTACTTCTGTGGCAGGACAGCCAGAATAACTGTGTTTTCGGAGGGCTTTGTGGCGCGAATCAGCCTGGAAATAAAACAAATGTGGATTAAAAGTCAACAGGAGTGTCAACAGGAGTTCATTTCATCCACACGTTGAGCTCATGAGAAGTGTCTCGGACTCAGGTCCAAGATAAACATGTGGGCAGATTGGGGGTGACGTCGTCGCCACAAAAGAAGGAACAGAACATTTTTTGCGCTTCAAACTGAAACACCAAACACAACATGTGCTTCAGAGGTTCGGCCACAAAGCCACACTGCTGGCAGGACGTACGGGAAAGTGACCCGGGGGTGGAGGAGGGAAGAAGACAGTGATGGAGGATGAGAGGAGGAACAGAGGGAGTAGATGATGGCGGCGATCATCATGGGAGACGGGGAAGGGAAAGAAAAAACAGTGACGAGGACAAGGAGTGATGGAGCGACGGACAAACAGGGAGCAGCTGCCAAACTGTGGTAATCAGGAGACAGGAGAGACGAATGGATCTGTTCCTTTACTTGCGGAAATAATGAAGCACTTATAATAAATCAACTCTACAAAATATATGGTGGTGGCTTTTAGTGAGTCCACGAACTTTGGTTGGGCTAGTACTGTATCTAACAATAACTTCAGCCCCAAAGTCTGCAAAACTCATGACAGAAATAAACACAGAAGTAGTCTTAGCAAACAGAATGACATAGAATATGCACCAGCTGAATACCAAAACTGAAAAGCAAGGATGTTAAAACAGAAAATAAAAAGGTCTTTGCAGAGCTTGTAATGATGCCTGGAGGGTAGTCACCATGTGAATCCCTATTTAAATGCTCTTAGCACAAGTCCTTTATTCATTAGAATAAATAGAATAAATCATTCAGTAGAAGAATATCCAGCTTTTTTGCTATTTGTAATAATCGGAGATTGGTTAAAATGGAAATGTCACCTACATGTTTAAAATATTATTCAGGGCATCAGCAGAAAGAGGAGGAAACGGTTTGACATGTGCACATTTAAGAAAGATATTGGACAAGAAATACTTAAATACACCTTGAAATGCCTGTGCACACAGACAAACTGAGAACGGACCGGTATTGCCAAAATGAACCTAACTAACACCTGGCAAGAACAAGGAAGGAATGACGTTATTCTACAATCAAAAGAGGCTTCTGAAAAGTGGCCAGGGGCTTTTGCTGTGGAAAAATGGACAAGAAAGAAAAGAAAGGCTTCTGTGTGCGTACCAGTCTTGGTTTCCTTGGAGCCAAAATCCAGCTTTCACGTCAACAAACAAACTCACAATTTGTAGTTCGGGCCACTCGAGAGCCAATCTCCTAAATAGCCACTTGGGAATTGTGACATCCAGTGACCACTGCTTCTTCTTTTTTAGAGTAAAAACACTGAGTTGAGCAACAGTTAGAGCAGCAGACTACAGTAACTGTGCAGCTTCAGGTTACAGATGCCTGTGGTGCCTCCAGTGAACACCAGATGGCACCAACAAGCCCTCCAAGGCAGCGTCCCAAAGCGACTTACACTTCAGCTGCATTAAGACTTAAAATCTTTGAAGTAAAAAATCTGAAATCTTGACATTCTAGTATATCACAGGTTTAAAAAATATTAAAAAAAGAAAAAAAAAGGTAGAAACCTCATAACTTAAGTATTGATTGTTTTTATGGAGGTGAAGGATTACATGATCTTTGTTTAGAAGAAATGACCTGACCCTTTTGGCAGGTGAAGCCCTTTTCAAACTCTTTGTTTAATGTCAAACATGCATGCTGGTCTGAAAACAGCAACAGAAAAGAAGCCAAGTTGCTGTGCCAGTTACAGTTCTTAAGCAATTAGGCGCTTAAAGGAATAGGTCGACATTTGAGTTAAATATGCTTATTTACTTTCTTGCCAAGAGTTAGACGGAAAAGATGGATGTCAGACTCTCGCATCTGTACGGTAAAAATTAAGCTACAGCCGGCAGCTGGTTAGCTTAGCTTAGCATAGAGACTGATGAACGGTCTCCGTCTGAATGTAACAAAATCCTTACGTTAACACTACCTCTTGGTTGGACCTCTGCTAATTAGTGAGCTTTAGAGGCGCTGAATGGTACGCCTGGGCAATATGGAGAGAAGCAAATATAACAAATTTTTTGACCAAATACCTCAACATGGATATTATGATGATATTGTAGGGTTGACTATGAGATTTTGATAAATAAAACAGCAGTGATGTGGCTGTAATGACTAAATGGGTAGAGGAAAATAATAGAACAGCCTGGTAAGTTCAGAAAACGACATCACTTTACTATTATGCGACCTTTAAAACCAGGAAAAGACAACACATATGCCAAATTACCATTTCCAAAATCTAACACGATATCTAGTCTCGTATTCACCATACCATTAAAAAAATAAAAATAAATAAATCGCTATGTCGCCCAGCCCTACTGGAAGGTGGATTTTGCTACATCTGGACAGAGCCAGGCTAGCTGTTCCCTTTGTGTCCAGTATTTGTGCCAAGCTAAGCTAACCGGCTGTGCGACAGCAGAGGCACAGGTAAGGCTCACCTGCATACGCCTTCAGGCTCAAAGTAGCGCGAGTGGCGTCCATCAATGACTATGATCTCATGGTGCTTGTCCAGGAAACACTCAACGGCAGACTCGGGCGTCCGTGCGATGTTACACCTGAACCCAGCGCGGTCGCAGGCCCACCAGAATGCATCGCTTTGGCTGTCCTCCTTGGCGAACACCAGCAGGACCTGAGGAGACAAGGCAGGAATGGACGCCTGGGTGAGATAGTGCTGCTACTACGGTGATAATTATAGGATATCTATGTTAGTAGGTCCTCACTACATTTACTACTCAGACAGGACATTCTCCAGAACAGCAGACATCCAAGAACCAGACTTCAGCTGTAATATACAATTCTGACACCAAGGCTCCAGCACTACCAGGATTACTGACATTTATGGGCCGGAATAATACAGTAACTGATCTAACTGTCGACCCTCTTTAAGACCGAGAGAACTTAAATGTGCGATTAGATCGACAGCAGTGCTCAGAGGGATTTAACCCTTTTGAGTGTGGGGGGGCTATATTTTTAAGGTTGGAGTTATACTCTGTGAGGAGTCGTATCTGGAACACAGGGTGTACAGGGAACCAGTACTTTTCATAGTGTGATGGATGGATGAAAATCACAAGCATGCAGTGTAACTTATGTTGAATATTATTAAGAGCTTATCAGATGCATCAAAAAGGTTGAAATTTAAGGTTATGAATACAAAAAAAAACTACACATTTGATATTGATGTGGAGGATTTGATACAAGCCACTTACTGACAGAGAAATAAATACAAGTCATTTTTGAGAAAATCAAAAACAAAGAAAAACAAGTGAAGTAAAACTATTCTGCTGGTGCTGCTAAGTGGTTAGCTTTCTTGTCTCACAGCAAGAACGTCCTCATTATGAATCTTGGCCTTTCTTCTTTTTATCCCCCAGGTATTTCTTTGGAAACATGTATTACGTGACAGCAACAATATTTATGGTACAAAAACATGTTTTTTTCCCAACCCACTCACCCTCTCCATCACCTGCTGGACAGTCATATTAAACTCCGCAACTGGGTGACCCCCCTCACAAGATGAATACATACATTTAAAATAACAAACAAAAATTAATTATTTACAGTAACATAAGACTCCTGTTACAGTTTGTATCTCCTCAGAGAATATGGGGATTTCCTCCCACAGTCACATGACAGCTCAGGGGATTTGAAGACTACGAACTGTCCATGATTGTGAGTGTGTTCATCCATCTGCTTGTTTCCCCTGTGATAGGCTGGCAGCCTGTGCAGGGCGCCTCGATGCCTTTTGCTCATGGGACGCATGCTGGGATAGACTCCAACCCCCCACCATAAATCCCAATGGGGGGGTATTAAAAAAAAGAACAGATCAAACACCTGTGGTAAACAGACCTCATCATATAAATGCCAAGTCTTCTCCCACCGAATTATTCCATCAATATAAAAACTGAGCAGCACATAATCACAACGGACGTGAAGCCTGTTTGATCCCACACTGTGTTTTGACCACAAACACACCAGCGGTGAGGCAATACAAGACTGTCACACACACACACACACACACACACACACACACACACACACAGCTGGGCTGCAGCCAGGACCAACAGTACTCAGCTTCGCCTCGCAGCAGCATCACCTCCTGACTCCCTCTAAGGACAACAAAGGATAGAGTGACAGAGGGAGCGCATAGAGGTGCAGCAGAGAGAGAGAGAGAGAGAGAGAGACAGAGAGAGAGAGAGAGAGAGAGAGAGAGAGAGAGAGAGAGAGAGAGAGAGCGAGGGAAAAGAGCAGACGTACACTTCCTATATAGTTTTTAAAATCAGAAAGACAGTCTTTATATCCAAGCAGAAAAAGAACAGGTGAGAACGGCAGAAGAAGATGTAAAAGAAGCAGTGGACAGAGGGAGAAGATGAGCTAGTATTGGTGAGTGCTTGTGAAAGTCCACAGTCTTTGATCCCGTGCTGGCTTGTGTAACCATGGCACTGCTTTGTGTAACCATGGTGCTAACATGTGAAATTCCACACACACAGTACCCAGTCGACCCTGGGACGACGCCGGCTGCACGGATCTCTGACCTGCTACCCAAATATGTCACCAGCGATGAGCCTGGCAGGAGGCGGAGATGGTCTTCATACCCCCAACTGAACACATTTAAAAAACACATGGCTTCGCTCCATCACGCCACCATCATGCTGGCGTTGGACACACGCTTTCTTCAGTAACTCACTGTTAATGATACAGGAATGAATAACCTGGTGACAGCGTCTTCAAAGTAAACATGTTATTTGAATCTTAACATACACTACTGTTCAAACGTTTGGAAAAAAGTTTGATTAGGTCCAGTCACACGGCAGAGAGGACTCCTCTATAGTTCTGAATGTTCTTTCATGCTTTTAGGTTGTAGAAATGCCTCTTAGAATAGAATAGATGTTGTTTTGAAGGGTTTGTTTTGTACATGGAGAACAAAACACTGGACGATGGTTCAACCTGACTGAGAATTGAATGTGCAGAAAGAGACAAAGACCCCTCTGAGCAACAGCTCAATAAGAACAGGACACATCAGCTGTCATTGGTAAAAGAAACTGATATCAAAATGTGTGCAGATTTAAATAAGAACAGGTTCCTGTTTCAGTGTCAAAGCGCACAATAATGCCTCTAACGAGCTGGAATTAACAGACATGTTGCTCTTCTTTAAACTTCACAATATAAATAGGAGGTTAGTCTCAGGTTAGCACTGCTGGAATATCAGATGAACATACTCTGGACTGACAAATGACAAGTTAAACCTCTTTAATCTAACCACTGAGTAGAGGCAGAGGGCCCAAAGAAAAACAAAAATATTTAGAGCCCAATCGCACCGATGTGTTTCAACAATGATCGAGGGTCACGCACGCTTTACTGGGCTGGAAAACAAATAAAAAAATCCAAGTTATAAAAATATTCTTCCGTGTCATGCAACACTGTGGGGACAGCCACTAAATGGAAGTTTGAATAAAAAATGTTCTTCTTTTAGGGCCAAAACTATTTAAAATGTAAATATTACATATATATGTATACATGCTGTTCTATCTCTGTCGAACTTGTTGCATTGTTGAGGGAAAGACTACATAGAACAGCTGAATCCAAACTTTTGAGCAGTACTGTATATATGTAGCAACACAAACAACACCGCCACTTATTGGCTTCCTGGTTTGCATGAAAACACAGTACAGTTAGTTGGCACAGAGACTTATCCCCGGCGGCTGCTGCGAGCTGACTCACATTTTCAGAGTTCAGAGGTTAATCTGCCATGTTTGCACATGAACGTTAGGAGATTCCCAAACACAGAGGGGTGTCATTGGGCTTTGAAGACTTTATCTGTGTGGGAGCCTAACAGAGTCTGAGAGTATCAGAGTACATCTAAAGGAGGGCAGTTGACATAATGTGTCAGGAATTAGGTTTTAATGCAGTTATGCGACACATATCTACGGGGCACAAATCATTGACCTTAATTTGTATACAGTAGATTCCAGGGAGGTGCTGCTGGTGTGCTCTGATTTGTGGGATGTCTACACACGGTGCAAGTGCTGTTTTTCCAAATGAATTTCACCTGCAAGCGATCGACAATGTGCAGAACTTTTTAGGTTATTTCACAGTCAGTTTTTGATCTGATGCACCCGTCAATTAGACTTTCTGGAGTGCAATAACTTCCTTTTAAAATATGAACATGACATATGACATTAGATTTTTTTACTGTGTAATTTATACATGTTGTCTGCTTTGCTAATAAGTAAGAGATAAAACACGAAAAAGTAAAAAAAAAAAAAAAAAAATGTCCAACTCAAGGTCCACTTACTAGCTTTTTCCTGAGTGAAGCTGAAATGATTTGTCGAGAAATCTATTAGTTTAATCGACAAAATAATAATCAGCTGTAATTTTGATAAATGACGAATCAAGTCAAGTTTTAAGCAAAACATCCCCAAAAAAAACAAAAAAGCCAAATATCTTTGGGTTATGGACTTTATTCAAAAAAATAAAGTTAAATATGTTAACTTGGGCTTTAGGAAATTGTGATGAGAATTTTTCCCTATTACATACAAACATATTATAGAGATTCAATGATTAATCGAATTGCTGCAGTAAAAGCTAGTAAGTGGATCTTTGATTTAAGATTATTATTTTTTATATGTAAAAGCCCACATGAGTTTTGCGACAAACATACTTTACATTTTTACTTTCATACTTTACAGGCTATAAAGCACTTTTGATATAAATGCAGCTGTTAACCCTCAACACCCTCCTTTGCATCGTTAGACCCTTGCAATTATTTGGGACATAAAGTGGATTTATTACATTGTTGGACTGCCAGAAAGCTTCAAAGGTTTCAGATGTTTACCCTGCCTTGCATTGTATCTGGAAAATCTGCTGGCTGTTTGCTCAATTATTCGTTTGGTCTATAAAATGTGAGAAAAGGGTGAAAAAGTTGACATTCATATGTGTTTTCCCTGATTTAAATGTCCGGCATTTTTGCTTAAAAAGGATTTCAACTAATGAACAATTATTACATTCTTTGCCAATTAATTTTCAGTCTCTCTAGTAAATCGATTAATTGACTAATAGCTTTAATAACATGTTCATATTCATGTCATGTTTCTACACACTGCTAGCGTCCTGCAGTATAAACAGTACGAAAAGGTTGAAGTAGCAGAATGACACAACCTTTAGATTTTGCAACAAGATATATAAACACCACAGCTTCATGTATGAGAAATATAAAAAAAGCTGCACATGTGTGTCACCTTAACATATCTGCGTAATGAATGAGTGAAACACATGCATCACTGGACAAACTGAAGGTGGAGGTTTCTGGAGAGCTTGAAACTCTCCAGGGCTGTGAGGCAGTGACAGTAAGTGTCAAGGAAAACTCACTATACATAACGCTCTCCTGCAGAGCATTTCATCTCCCTATTTTCATCTCTCCGTCCAGTGCAGGGAGTGAAGCAGGAGGGCGGCGGGTTAGGTCATGGACCAGCAGAAGGCTGGAGGTACAACTTTGTGCAGGGCAGTTTAAGGGTTTTATGGGGCATTAGACAAGGTCTTAGAAGGCTTTTTTTATTAAAGCCCCTGGTCCCTCCACCTGCCTGCACGCTGCCACAGATTCCTGGTGCGATGTTATTTGGCAGGGTGAATAAAGAGGTGGAGGAGGGCGAAGGGAAAGAGCAGGATACTGTAGCTCAGCATGAACATGAGTGGCATGCCAGGCCTCTCACATCACTGCACTGGAGTAGGAACTGAGCTAAACTCAGAAACCCTTGGGAGGTTGGTCAAACTCAAGCAAGTGAAATCAAAGCACCTAATAAAAGTAGCTGATTCCTGAGGCAGGGACTGGCAGAACAGAGGAATGCTTTGTCGTACCTGCATTTCAACCAGCTGGTAACCTACAGAAACTCTTAATTTCTTTGTTACATAAGGATAAATCTGACTAGCACATGGCCTAATCCCTAACCAGAGGATGAGTACAGACAATCCCTGACTCAGCCCTACCTAACCTTGCAATATTCCCAAGTTCTTGAAGGGCAAGATCCCAGCAGGACTGACACCGCAGAGTACGGACAACAAATACAATATTCTCTCAAAGCCATGAATGTACACATAATGAAAGTATGCTCAGCTCTACAAAAAGGTGATACAATGTAATACAGTTTATACTATTGATTCCAGTTTTCGGGCCATTTTACAGGAAGAAGCAGAAGATTCAAACCATCCATAATTTATACATTTTAAATCAACACAACACAGACTAGGGGAGAAATTTTTTAAAGGATCGGTTCTTAAATTTGTACTGAAAGGTCTGGAAGATGTCCTTTACATTTTAGTGTTGAAGCCTTGTTTACCTTCACATACACACTTTGCAAAGACATTTGGATTTTGTCCCTCATTACCAATCGCATTCTAAAAAAGGGGTCTCTTAATTAATATTAAAAGTAAAACTTTTTTTCAATGTTCATATGGGCACCTGACTGTTGTTTTAAGACAATTAATTAAGTGTGAATCTATCCTTTAAGATTGTATTATTAGTTTATGTAAACATCCTCCTGTGATACAAGGCAGGAGGTGGATCATATTAAAGTTAGCAAAACCATTTCACACATACTTAAAGCACAGTTACCACGAAGAAGTTCATGTGAATGTGCAGCAGAAAGTCCCAATGTGCTCTAAACAGAGCACAAAACTACAAGCCTTACTTTAAATGACACAGTGAGAGACAATAAATTTTTTTTATTATTATTATATAATTTGGCAAAAACTAGGGAAAAAACTGAAATAATAATTATCATTAATATTGAGCCGAAACAATTTGTTTAAAAATAAAAATCTGAAACAATTTTGATAATCAAATAATCGTTTCAGTAATTTCTCAAGTATAAGTAGGGAAAGAAATTGCCAAATATTCTCTGATTCCAGCCTCTCAAGAGACAAAATGGGGTTTTCTTTGTTATATATCATTGCAAAGTTAATCTTTGGGAATTCTTTTATTTATTTTTTACTTTTGGTCGAACTAAGCGAGACATGTGAAGACGTCCCCATCGGCTCTTCCAAGTTTTGATCGGCATTTCCCAGACTAAATAATAAATCATAAAAAAAATCTTCAGATTAATCAAATCATGAAAATAATCTTTAGTTGGCGCCGTAAAACTCAACCTGGTCAATAAAGCTATAAAAAATCTAAATACAAGTTATTGTACGGACAACACAAATAGGACACACACTCCTAGTTTGTAATCAGATCGTTGCATTTATACCTCGAAGAGGACAAAAGTAACATGATCCCAGATGTTACAAAGTCTCTTACCTGAATGGGCTCTTGAGTCAGTTTCATAGGTCCTACACATTCTTCTGTAGCTGAAACCTGCAGGCAACAGATGAGACGACATGTGAATCACAAACCAAAACACAAAAAAAACACACAAAGCAAAACAAAAAAAAGCTAAGAACAGTTCTTACCATTTTACCATTCATGTCCAGAAGCATATTGGCATATTATTATTTTCTTGCTGGACCTGTCTGACCCTGCTGGACTTCAACACCTTCAATCTTCTCTCCCTCTTTCAGTTTTTAAGAGTCCAGCAATAAGACAATAAGTATGTCCTTGTAAAACAGCAACAGCCTCCTGAAACAACAAATATCAGTACATCCGGTTTCTTTCCGTTTTTTGATTGCCTCTCCTCCGCTGTAGATGTGGATATTGACATGCAGTATTAGCCGCCCAGAATGGAGCTGTCCACTGCAAACCTCTTTAGAAGGTATTAGTAGACAGCCACAGATTGAACTCACTTGCGTAATCCTACTGCAGGAGCATCACACACACCGAGCTGTATACATGTGTGTGTTTTCACAGTCTGGGAAGCTCCCGCAGGCCTCTTAGTGAATAAGCAACTCAGCTGCATGTGCATGCTTTAAGGCATATGCGTGTACACACATGCTTACCCCCACACTTTAACAAACAATGAATCAGCGATGTACTGCATCATGGTGGACACCACTTTAGCTCTGCGTGTCATGCCCAGGAATTACCCATCGGGTATATTTTTAAGCAAATTCTGTGTCGATGATACATCTTTCTCTTTGTGTGGCTTGTGTGGTTTTTGCCGCCATCGTGTTCGTAAACACGCACTCATAACCCACAAGGCAATGTTTAAGATTGAGGTTTCTTTCCAGCTGAAGAAAAACATATCTGGAGGTATCCACAAAAAGAGAGAGGAGAGACAAAGGAAGAAGGGGGAGGGGGGGACGTCACTTAATTCTACTCGAGGCACGAGCTCCATAATAATGCATGCAACGCACAAACTCTACTCAGTCACTAAGAAGCCGCTGTATGACTAAAGCAGTGAGGTAGACACGAGTTGGTGACTCAACCACACATCAGTATTATTTGTCAGTGGTAATTAGGCTGAAAGGTGGACATACTTCAACCCACATCTAGTCTCAACCAGCCACTAACGTCATTAAGTGCTTTTGGGTGCTACAGTTGAAGAAAAAGCCTAATTTTGGTTAACGTATATATCTGTGTTGCTTCAACAAAGCAATATGATGTTCAAAAATTGCAGCATTTGCGAGCATCAGTGTTGGGAACATGATGCAAAACACAAAACTGCACTACACTTACTACGACAGACATTTACTGGTAACCGTCATGTAACCTAATACGGCCCAAATGTTTGGCAGTGATGCTGATTGAGTTACTTGAAATGCAAGGTCCCATTTTCTACAGATTTGAATGTTTCTTTGGGTTTGTGTTTGTTGATAAATTGTTCAGTGTTAACCGAGTCCCCAGCAAGAGGATTTTTTTTTTCAGCGTACCGAACTCGACTCCTAAACCGGGATACGAACCAAACTAACTCAATGTCTATCTTTCTGAAGTGCTGAAGAAGGAATACAGTACGTCCACCTAAGTACTTTGCTGCCGATAGCATTGTGTCGTCACGTAGACCTCGCGTCGCAATCGTTTGTTTCCGAGTGCAAAGAGATTCCTGGGAGTCTGAGCTGTAATCACTTTCATGTCGTCAGGAATCATGGCGAGGTCTAACGAGGCAAAACAAATGAGGTCAATCTAGTAAGAGATGACCCGAGGGAGCGCTAAACCAGAGATCTGGTGGTTCAGTGTCGAAGGCAAAAGACTTGAGATAAAAAAAAAAAAAAAAGACTGGAGGGGACTAAATCATTGTTGAGTGCTCCAGTGACAACAAGAAGCACAGACTCCAAATATGTCAGAGGGGGGGGGGGTTGAGGTCCGGCTTCAGGAGAAAATGTGTAATTGTGTTGTACTTGAGGACGACACAGCCAGATGTGAACCAGAACAGGAAGGAAGGCGGTGGAGAAAGAGAACAATTTGGAGAGCGATCAGTCAGCGGAGTTAAGACTATGATGGAGGAAGCGTTGGGCGACGTCGTCATAGGACTCCATCTCTTCTGAGAGTCGGTGACAAACTCCTCATGGAGAGACAGGAAGGGGAAATAGGTGAAGGGAGATTCAGGAGTACACAGATAAGAGCCTCAGAGTTAAGATGAATGGTAGAAGCATCCAAGGCTGATTCACATCCGTTACTGCAAAGACACTCAAAGAGGTAGATAAACAATAAAATGAACGTAAATAATTTAAAAAATCCAAATTTTTTCGACTAGGAACGTAAATTAAACTGAAACTAGAACCATAGTCTCTGAATATTTACATTAATACATCCTGGTAAGATACTGTACGTCTGATATGCGTTACATTGTACGTTGATTTCTTGTATTGTTTTGGTAAAATATCACTAATGGATGAGGTAGACTAACTATATCAACTATAGCTGCAAGGATTTAGCTTTGTAAACTACAGTTCCCTTAATCTGGGGGATGTAAACAGGAAGTACATTGTTGCCATTGTCGTTTGGATTTGTTCACATTTTGGCAAATTGGCGTCATTAAAAGTATGCCAAATGAGCTTTTAGCAGTTCCTGTTTACATTGTATGCATGGGTGTACAGATCACTATCACTGGATTACTTTGATACTGAAGGAAACTTAAAAGCACGATGATTCTCAGGCAAACTCTGGATTCATACTCTTTTTCTACGATTTTCCAAACAGAATCAAGGATGTTTATTTGCGCTGGACATCGGGGAAAATTATATCCTTGAGCGCCGTTCAATAAATCCCCACTGAATCTAAAAAGATGTGCATCTGTGTGTTCAAATTTGACTGAGCTGTGTGTCACGGCCACAACTGTTGACCGCGTCGCCAAGTGGGACAAATCAGCAGCCACATTATACAAACAGACATCCGAATGTCTTCAGAACACCAGCATGCACCTGTCCCTTTCAGCTCAAGCATCATCGCTGCCTCACGTCTCTCCCTCTGCGCCTCCACTTCAACTCTCACAGTTTGAAAACCTCCAACTTAATACTGACTTCAACTAATTGCTAACTTTCTAAAGCGTCTCTTGCTGTGGAGCTGCCTTCCTCTTGGAGTCACTTCCGCTCATTCTATTGTCTTTGTGAAGCACTTTGTAACATTGGCTTTGAAAGGTGCTGTATAAATAAACCCTTAATTACTTACTGGGGCCCAGGTACATCATGTCATCGCATGGACTGTATACACATAGGGATAGAGATTAAACATTGCTTTCATTGTGCCTGCTCGACCATGTCATTGCAGTTTATGCTTCAGGATGCAATAAACTTAACAAAGTTATGGTATGTTTAATGTAATGTTTTTGAGGGTGTTTTCGCTGTTTACAATGACGTTAGATTACAAAGATGACAAGTGAGTTTACATTATGGCTGGAGAACAAAAAAAAAAAAAGAAAGTTGTTTACACTCATAGGCCAATGTCTAATCATTGTGAGTAAGCGACAAAGCGAGGCGTATAAGACTAGAACTTGCAAGTAGCTTTTACTTTGAAACTCAACAGTCTGTTTAGAAATCAGGAATGATATAGTATGACGCTATTGTGCTGGGCTAAATCTTATGATCCTATGCTATTAGGTCACTTTCATCTGTGTCCGAACCACAGTGAAATGTTATTTGATTTATTTTGTATATTGCCGGATAAATAGCAAGCAGTCAGCTTTTATCGCATAACATTACTCATCATTGTCAGCAGGAGGCCTCGGAGGTCACGTGAATCACAGTCCTTGCAGCTTCGTCTCATCTGCAGTGCAGGTGTCCTTCTGTAGTGCCTGGACGGACTAGAGGTCAGCCTCAGTCGGCACACTGCTACTGTCATCTTCTTTATCCTTTAGGCTTCTTTCCACAGTATCAAGTCACAATAAGCTGATCAACTGATATTGTTACGTGGGCTAAAGGTCGGGTAGGTAACATTGGAGAAGCCAGCAAGAGCAATTTAGATTTTTTTGATTTTTCTTAATCACACCAAAAAAACCTGCCCAATGTTGCCAATTCTTTTTGCAATGACAGCAGCGCTAGCTCCAAAAGTTGCCAAATGTAGCCCGTCACCTCAGGCCTCCCTCCAAAGCCACGCCCCCAAAGTCGTCATTATGACTGTAATCAGAGTGTTTGAGCTGTGATGAAGCTGATGAATAGCTGCATGTGAATATCCACATCTACAGCTGACCGGTTGATGTTATTCCTTCTGTCCACTGGCATAAAAAAATATTTATATAAATATTTATATATATATATATATATATATTTATATATTTATTATATTATATATATATATATATATTTAAATATGTTATATGCATATTTGATATTAGGTTACTATTCCCCAAAATGCATTGCATGAATCTGGTTTGGACACCCCCCCACCACAAAGTCCTGCAGCATCTGAATTAGGTGTGTCGCGATATACGATATACGATATATATTATATAAATGTAATACTGATATCATGTTATTAATATACATTTGATAAAATTGTGTAAATAATCCAGCGCCTCTTAAAAGGTTCAATGTGTGAGATATGCCAAAATTTAAACTTAAAACAATTAACTAACATTATCAACAGTGTGAAGAGGTAACAGCGATATCTACTGAAGTTAGCATGCTAACTGACTAGCGCCGCTCCGTCCAGTCTTATAATACCACTTGTTCCTGTAGAGGCGATAGTGAGACACTGAAGCGCCGGCCTGCCCTCAGTACCCAGAGAGAAGAAGCACAGCTGCCTGACATAGGCGGCTGCAGAGTGCCGGCTGTGCCGACCTCTCTCCACCCTTACTGCTCTCCTGGCTGCGCCGCCACCGAGGAGATGACGCGAATATGCGGGTCGTCTTCTAGTTTCTGCCACTGATTCAGTCCAATAAACAAACTAACATAACGTTACTCGGACTACAGCCCCGGTTAACATCAGTGCCCAGTAAACACAGATGGATCAGCTCCACGTGGAGATTATAAGACAGCAGTGTTTTCTGACCGGCTTTTTGGTGTTCTTGCCCTGCTGACTGACTGACAGGCATTACACAGTATAAACGCAATACACAATATAAAAAATATATTCAAATACAATAAATATGCCAAACTACTACATCTAAATTATAAACATTAGAGATCGTATGGACCCAGTTTGAAATACTCCCTCTTTCGTTGGAGCAGGTGGCTCTGAATTACACAATGAACTATCCAATCATTCTCGTTTCTTTCCTTTCTCACTTTGTCTCTCTCTGCACCTCACTACGCTCGTATTTAGAGTGTAATTCATTAGCCAGAAAACAGACAGAACGCACGATAAACAAAGTTAAAGATTAATTTGACTGATAGAATTATTATTACTCTATTAAAATGTTCTATAGATATCTCAGTAATATCGCCATTGTGAAATCTTTTGCCCATGATAACCGTGTCGTGAATATCTGATATGGTGACAGCCCCAATCTGAATTAAGCTAAAGTAATCAAATCAACAGTTTAAGCTGCAGAACTCACTCACACATTTAAGAGGCACCGTCCCTGGTACTCATCACTCTCATGCACCACATTTCAAAACTACCAAAAAAGAGCATGAAAACATGACAGATTCAGACTCTGCTCCGGTGAGATAACATGCATGTAAACACACACCTACAGGAACTTCTTCACATGTAAACAATTGTCCCAGTCCAACATTCAAACTATTTTCCACTTCACAGCCTGGATGACATTCCTGCTCCCACATCCCCCACCTCTTACACCCAAGACTCAGAGCGTGTCCACATGACGGCGGCTAAATCTGGAGAAAGGAAAAAAAAAAAAAAAAAACACTCAAACAAAAAACGGCTAAATCTCTTAAATCATACATGCTCGCTGTTGACCAGTTGAACCGTTATTACTGAGCTGCTGCACCGAGATGTCGGTCAAACTGTAAGACCGACTTTAAGAAAGTAGTTCAATAGCTGGATCGACTTTAAGCCTATGCACTTGCGAAACAAGCAATAGCACTAACAATCTATTAAATAAAATCAATAATGATGGCATTGTTATTCCCACATCCAGAGGGATACAAACTTAGCGTACGCTGAGCTTTGGTACATACATATACAGTAACCGTGACCAAAACTAAGACTTAAGAGCTATGCAACAAGTAACAGCTCTAAGATCAGAAGCGCGGTTTTCCTTTCAAAACTGTCAACTCTCTTCCATCTCTTACCAGATTTTGATACATTTTTTGTGTTCTGCTATTTGCAGCAACTCCATATATATATATATATATATATTTGTTTTTAGTATTTTGTTAAACTGTTTTCACTCTCAATAGTGTCATTTTGTTTGAAAAAATAAACAAAGCCTATAAAGTCACTTTCTACAAAGCCATTGTCAGACTAGAAGGGCTGCGTGTGTTCGTTAGTATTAGTTTGGTTGGTTTCTTTTTTATAAACTCAAAAGCTGTATTTTTCGTCATCACATACCTTTTGTTGTGACGACCCTGAGAAAAGTGCTAATTCATGCTCTCCCTGTATTTTCTTATAAGTCAGTGACTGTGTGGGAGGCCCTGGGGGGATCTCTGTGCAGGCCACCAGCATCAGCCCCTTCGCATGGGACTGCTCACACCCCTGCCTACTGACCAGAGGGGTAAACAAATTCCTTGTGCATATACACACATGCACACACACACACGCACACACACACACACACACACACACACACACACACACGCACACTGGAGAGCATGATCAACACCAAGGCAGATTATCAAGATCCTGCATGGAAAGGCAGATGACACCTGACAAACCAGCACAGACACACATAGACACACACACACATTTTATGTCACAACAATGAACTAATGACACACATCTATAGAAACGTATTCATTTGCCGAATCTAAATATTATAAAGCTATTCATTTCAGTTGCTGATGAAAATCATCCCGTTAGATTATTCGTCATTCAATCCAATGGCTCATATTGTGCAAATTGTCTTCCCTATTAGGGCAAGAGGAGACAAGCATATGCCATAAATTAATGAAATGTGAGAATTAAAGCGCACGGGACTGGTAGAGCCCCTAAAGGCTGAAAGATCAGTCCAGAGTTATATGGATAACATAATAAGGTCAGTTTTTGTTTTCGTTTTTTTTTAAAAAAAGGGTCCAAAAGTAAAGTTAACCAAAATAAAATAAAAAGGTTTTAAATTATAATCATATATTATGCATTTGTTTTTTTTAAGTCTAGGTCTGAAAGGGTTAATCTATTCTGAGGGTCTGGTGACATGATCATCTGCTACACTACTTCTTAACAAAACCCAACTGTATCCTCTGGGGATCCATCATAAATATGAAGAAGTATCTGTTCACATGCTCCCTCATGAGAGGGATCCATCCACGAGCGCACAAATAATATGACAAGACGTGTACACAGCTCCACAAGTTCACGCTCTTTGACGGAGGTTCTGACTCAACAAACTCTGAATGAGAGAGTCTGCTGCAGCACAGACACGATTATACGAATTCATTCGGTTCAGAACTTCTCCCGTGTTAACTTGGTTTCAGCGTGTGGAAGTTCATTCTTCATTTCTCCTGGACAAGACAAAAAAAGTGTCACTCAAGCACCACTTATTAGCTTTTTTAGAAGTTTTCTTTATCACGCAGTCATCACAAACTTTGTCCTTTGAGGAAGATCTTGAGATACGGTTGAAAGTTTTGGATAAAGCTAGTAAGTACACTTTGAGTTAAAATCTGTTTTGCTGTCAAACCACTTGACTTTCACATGTAACATCTCCCATGATGAATGCAATGAGTTATTAACTAAATAACAAACTTAGTTTTTACTTCATGGCCAAATGATTTAGTTTATTAGACAAATAGCTTATTAGGCGAAGGCATCTCGTGTGCCAAATCGGACAATGTCTCCCAGTTTGTTCACTTTTTGCTCGGAAGCAGTGCTCTCAGTACGATAAACTGTCCTCTGTGGTAAACTGATTTTTTTTTAGGGAAGAACACAAGCGGTCGAACCACAGATGGTTCTTTGACTCTTGGCCCTTTGAGGCACACTCTCTGTGCTTTGTTGCTCAAGAACGAACCAATTGGATTTGCTGATCTGACAATATATTCTGCTTCTGGGAGCCTTTGCCTGGGGCTGCACTTTGAGTTAATAAACATAGTCTGTAAACATGCTTTTATTATAGCACACATTTAGACTATACTGCCTCGAGAGACAGCTGATAGGGCAGAGAAGTGCAAAGAAGGGACTATGGGACAACTTCACCTACATTTATTATGAACTACACCAGCAACACTTGCAGCATTTAAGTTGTTCTTTATACAAAAAGTTTTTTGACAGAAACACTTTACTATAAATGCCTCCTATTCAGCAAACAGGTAATAAATGGTTTGTTACTTGTTATTTCACTAAAGCAGATATGTACGTTTATTAATACATTTGTTCTCCACCAGCACCCATAAGTACAAACAGATAATGAATGACAATAAAGTAGTTATAATAGATTTCTTCATATTCTTTCAAAGTTATTATTGTTTACACTTAAATATTTCCTCGTATCTGCACACAACTACATTACCGTGTGGTACAAACCATTTATTAGAAGTTAATATATTGTTTATAAATGCTACAGTTAAAGTAAAGTGTTACCGTTTGGACATCTTTACTCAAAGAAAAGGCTGAATCCTGTCAAGGCACAACTGGAGATGCATCTGCTGTATTGTTCACAGTCAAATAAGTCAGATCCACGATTAACTGCATAACATTTTTATTAAAAAATATATATTCATTATGTTCATATTTCATATTCATTATGCTATCCCACCTGTCTGCCTCTTTGGGAACAGTCCTGACACAATTAGAGCAGCACTGAAATAATGCGTGTATCAGATCACTGTCATGTTGTATGTAATACATTATATTACCATCACTGCTCCACAGATAGCGGCCGCAGGGAGGGATTGATGAGGAGACTGAACCAACTAAAAGTCAGTACACAATTGTAACTAAAGCACCGGATCAGAAGGCTTGGGCCTCCTCCAGTAACAAACAAACACACAAACACACACACACACACACCGACAGGCCTCCTCACGTGTGATCTCCACTAACGACCCGCTGATGATGCTGTCACTGTGCCAGCACACCGTGGTAGGCTCAGGCTAACTGTACCTTGACGCTGGTGTGGCTGGTCTGCGTCTCGGCCTCGATGCGGATGTGTCCCCCGCTGTTCTCCTTGCGATCCCGGCACGAGTTGTTGCGCGAGTGGCGGCTCTGGTAGGTGATGACGGAGGGGATGGTCTCGGCCGCATCGGTCTTGATGAAGAGTCCGTGTAGCGTGGCCGCGGTGCCCTGAGAGATGGTGGTGGTCTGGTGGGGGGAGTTGGATTCGTCTGAGTCTCGGCAGTAGATCACCCCGCTCTGAGAGACGTGGATACTGGGAGCGCAGCCCATACCTCAGCGACGCGCCTCCGGAGTCAGATCCCAGATAATAAACACCGACACTTGGGTACCACCTTCCTGTCGTCCACAGCTGCCTGCACACAGGCTGCTGTTTTTCTCCGGGCATCGGCTGCGGGCTCGAATGGCTCTCTCCTCCACACACCTCCGTTTGAGCACATTAAAGTGGGGGTGGGGGTGGGTGGGGGGGGGGGGGGGGGTGGACGTGAGATGTTGCTGATTGTTTAATTCATGCGTCCCGTCAATCCGTTTCCTCCTCAGCCTCCGCTATTGCAGGATCTTGGATTGCGATATCATATTCAGGACAAAAAGGGGTTTCACGCTATAATGTAAAAGCTTGCGGATGGCCTGCAACACCCGCTCGCGCGTCTCTGAAATTACCCGGACTAATGAACACAATGGGTACATGGACTAAACCACCTGGCTGCTCTTCATCACGCCTTGCTTCATATCCGGCTGTGTATCTCCGCTCAGCCTCTGTGACAACTGTAACTGTAACTGGCTTTATGAAATCTCTTCTGTGTCTCTACTCGAGTTATTCTGCTTGCAGATCATTGGCCACGGTCCATCCCTCTCTCTCTCTTGACTCCCCCCCCCCTCTCTCTTCATCACACTAACATTATATCACTCCTTTCACTCCATTGTGACCCTGTTATGTCCCTGGGGGCCGTGCTCTGACTCCAGGGGTCATTTCAAGCCTCACTATGCTGGATTAGACATAATGTTATAAAAGAAGTAGGCTAATTGAGGCTTGATAAAAAACCACTCCCCATTGCTTGACAAACAGACTCAGACATAATATTATTTGTTTTGCCAAAATTGTGCAGCAGTCTAGCTGAGGGCTCAGGCTGACCTATGACAATGGCGTTGTTGGTCTATACATTGTCAGCAAATATAAGATAAATAGGGCAGATCCCACCAGGGCAGTGAATGAGTCTTATACTGATGTGCAAGTATCCCTTATTCATGTTTTCGTTTACCGGAGGTTTTAGCGTTCACCATTTCCAGAACCACAAGTTGACGTCTTGAATTGCTTGTTTTTGTGAGCAGGCAAAAAACCCAAAAGATATTCAGCTAAATATCACATATCATAAGGAAAAAGCACACCATCATCACCAGTGAGACGCTGGAAACAGAGAATGTTGGCCTGAAAAATGACTTCAACAATAAATTGATAATAAAGTAGGCGATTAATAAACTGATAGATTCAGCTCAGTGACTTTTACCATAAATGATGGTACCACCAAAACGGGTCTATTCTACTTGTTACATGATTTATTTATATATGTATTTAAGTATGCCTGTTCCTTATTCCATTATGACCCCTCAAGGAGGTATAGTTACACTTTTTAAAAACAAAAATAAACTGAAATAAAATGATAGGACAAAAAAAAAAAAAAAAAAAACTCTAGCCATGATGTCAAATAAAGGCCAGAAGAAAAGTGGGGCGGGCCAATGGCCACTTCCTACCCCCTACTGTCGCACCCATCTTCACGGAATCCGTCCACAGACAGAAATATAGACACCTGGAAAAATACTCAAAAGGGCTTCTGTGGTAGGACCACATGTTGCCATGATGACACACACACACACACACACACACACACACACACACACACACACATGAAGCCTTAAAAGTAGTTTGCTGACTATTCGATAGACTTTGTGTTCAATATTTTATTTTATTTTAACAGTGTTTGGATATAGAGACAACTGTTTTTAATGAGCTGGATTTGGAAGCTGGTTTCAGGTTCTCAAAATGTATGTATGTATAAAATATATACATTTGGGTTTTAGACCACTTGGTTGTTGCTCTATGATATACTTGCCGTCTAATTCACCATTAAGTATGCAGTCAAACATGTTAGTAAATGGTTAACGAAGGTCCTGGGTTGCCAGTGTTGGAATGTAATTAAGTACATTTACTTGTTCTTTGGACTCCACTACATTTTGTAATAGTTACTTTGCAGATTCAGATTATTAATACCAAATATGAATGATATATTATTGTAGATGAAGCTACCCAGCAGCAAATAAAGTAATCAAAATCAGCCACACCTTTACCAGCTGCAACCTTAAAGTGATAAACACATTAATGCATCAATATATATATATATATATTCAAGTAATATAATCTATATTATTCTGAAATGGCTCACTCAGCATAATGAATACTTTTACTTCGGGTACTTTATGTAGGCAATTTTTTTTTATGCTAACCTTCAATTTAAGTAAGATTTTGAATGCAGCACTTGTCTTTGTTACAGAGTATTTTAACACTGTAGTCTTGTTACTTTTACTTTAGTAAAAGATCCAAATACTTCTTCACACACTGTGTGTTTCTCACTTTGTCAAGCCATCACATGGGTGGTTGTCACAGTTAATCAATTCATTTTGACATAGTCAGCCCTTTTTTTTTACCTATTACTAATCTACAAAGCATTTTTTATCCATTATTAAATCTAGTTACAATGTATAAGCCCTTTAGAAAGTATGCCTTATTATAAAGTGGTGCTTGAATGATCTAGTATCTAACTTTAGACCTGTTAAATATCTCCTCTACCTCACAGGAATTCAATCCCGAGACAAGTTAGAAAAAGTACTTTAACGCTACATGTATAAGAAGAGTTACCAGAGGTACCAGGATGGGATTTTAGCAAAGCATATAGTTTCAGTGAGGGACACTGAGGAGACCATCACCATCACTCCATCCAGTTTAACCACACGCGCCACAAACAAAGTCTATAGTCCGAGTTGATTTATTGACTTTCCTGGGACAGACACTTTAGGAGTAAGAGCTGTAAAAGTTGTACCAACACTTCCTGTGACTCCAGTGTTCAGATGGATTTTGATGGTCGGAGTTTATCCTCAAAACTGTATACAGCAGTGGAAATATCAAAGTACATTTACTCAAAAACGGTATTTAAATACAATTCTGAGATACCTGTACTTTACTACTCGAGTATTCCCATGTTCTGCTACTATACACTTCTACTCCACTACAACTCAGATGGAAATATTGTACTTTTTACCGCATCACATTTATCTAACAGCTACAAATTGCATACACATATGATTTGCAAAATGTGAGTCACTGTTACAGATCAATAGCCAACAGTATGTCAAATAGTTAAAATAGCTCCACCTCAACCATCTACTAGGGGTGTAACTCATTCAAACATCAACGATCCAATAATATCAATGCAAAGTGAAAACATCGATTCATAACATCATCTTGATATTACGCCTTTATTTTGAAATTCCTGTGGCACATCTTTGTCATCGTTTCCTTCCAAGCGAACCTCCTTTATAAACATTCAAACACTGATCAAATATGAGAAATGTGGCAATTTATAGTGAACTTTTATTCTTTTTATTAAAAAAAAAAAGAAAAAAGAATAGATTGTTTTTCATTTAAATGGCCGGTAATAAAATTGTCAAATCATATTTGAGCAGCTTTTTGGGAGTTAATATGAAAGTCACTTATAGTGTTAAATGGGCAGATGACGTCCTAACATCGATCGCAGGCTATTGGATCGAATGGAAGTCGTATCGTGGCAGACTTTGTGACCTGAAATATCGTATTGTTGTCCAAAGAACTACCACAATAAAATGCAAAGAATACTCCGATAATAGGTATTTAATAGTGTAACATTGAAAGGGACTTTTTTTATTCACCGAGTAGTTCTACTTGTGATACTTTAAGTACATTTTCTGAAGGAGCATTGTCAATCTAGGGATTTTACTAATACTGGAGTTTACTATGGTGTTGCAACTTTGACATAATGATCTAAATGCCTATTTCACTTTTTTTTTTTAAAAAACAAAAGAAAAAACTGCTGTGTGTTTAGTTGTTTGTATTTGACAGCACGGTGTACGATAGATCTTCTTTACATGCTCAACACTATTATCTGAGCTCCTGTTGAGACTGCACACAGCCCCCTGGTGGCAGGTTCAGGTCACCAGCACCTCATCCAACCAGTGTACTGTACAGGCTGATGCGCCTCAAAGATCCTCATGCACGTCAGAGTTCACCATCAAATATATATATATATATATATATATTTTACTTTTGTTAGGCCCCAACATCAAGATGTTAATTGTCTGGCAAACCACAAGTACTAATTTCAGCAAGCAAATTTACACACAATACATTCAGATTCAGAATATTTTATTTATCCCGGGGGGAGGGAATTAGATTCAACTATGCACACACAATATATTTTATTAATTTGCCTTGATAATGAGAGTTGTACACATTATACCTCCCTTCATTAAGAGCACATAACCATGCTTATATGAATCAACTCCAAATACGCTTTTTTTTAATAAAGTTATAGAGCTTTAGAGTTTTCGCATTTCTTTAAATATTTATTTGCTTGGAGTTAGGCTCGAAAAGTGTATTTTTCTTTATGCCATCACTAACGCTCGTCCACTTTTTCTACTTCTAAATCCCATCACGGTCGATAATGTTTTCTTTTCACAATTTTTGGCTCATTATTGAGAAGTATCCAAGGCAAAGTGAGAGGTGAGCAGTGAAGGTGTGTAATGATTCCGAACATGCATATTCAAAGTTCAACGAGAAGCCTATATTGCGGTTTTCCACCACAGGAATAACGAAGCAGCACTTTAGTTTCAGCTCCTACCTTTCGTGGTCCATTGGGAAATAAAGAACGTCCCTCTGATGACAGTCCACTCATGTCTTAAAGCCACGAAGCTCTGTCCTTCAATACAAATAACAATGAATAGCCTACAAACTGTTGGCACTGAACATGCATGCGCAATGCTGCATCTGATAAGCGTGTTAAAAGGTGTCCCCTCAGGTACCGAGCGCAGGATAGTTAGTTAGAAGTCGGCCTCTGAACTTCACAACCTTCTCGCTTCAGGCTGCACCGGCAGGCTGCACCGGCAGGCTGTGTGTCCGTGCGGCCCTAGTGTCCTCACAGTACGGCAACAACAGAGGACAGATAAAGTATCCAGGTCAATAAAAAAATTATAATTAGAAATCAATACTTCAAAATAGGCCTACAAGTAAAAGCCGTGCATCCCAAGTACTTTATCAGCTAAATGTAGGTTACTTTTATTATAAAGAAATATATAGGCCTACTTCCTTTATTTGTTATTATAATAG
>CALSBV010012089.1:485772-511532 GCA_943590825.1 Bovichtus diacanthus | reverse complement strand
GTGTGTGTGTGTGTGTGTGTGTGTGTGTGTGTGTGACAGCGACCATGACAGTCGGTCGTGGCAGAACTTGGTCCTATAAAAAGCAGCGCTGGTCGCAGAGCAGCTCACACTTTCTCCGCTCAGGTGCGCCTTGCAGACAGAGATGCGCGTTATGGAGCGCACTTTCCGAGAGCAGCTCTTCTTTCTGGTGTTGTGTCTGTCCGTCCTCAAGGGAGACTCCAGATATATTGAAGTAAGTGCTCAAACTTTGTTGTTATTTCACTTCTGTAAAGATTCACATTGAGGTTATTGTTAAACTTTGTGTACACACTTTCCCCCCTGCAGAACAACGAGATTTCAAAAGATGAATTATATTCATTTTTCAACTCGGAACTCAAGAGAGAAATACCTGAGGAATTAATGTACCGCCGACCTTTACGTAAGTCATATATATAGATATATATATATATAGATATATATCTTGCAAAAAAAATGGACAGGTTGTATCGCTTCAATGTGTGTATGAGAGTGAGATACTAAAGATTCACATTTGGATGTATTTATCTATCACATACACATATACTGTCTTTTCTACAAAATTATAAACTGTCAAATTTGAGCAGGACATATATGACTACACTCTCTCCCTTTCTCTCTAGTTCAGTCTTTCACTTTTTTATTTGTTTTATTGACATAACATTCATTTGAGGAGCAGAGAAGCAAAATAGCAGATGAAGTTTAAATTAAATTAAATTAAATTATTAGACATAATTACATGGCTTTGTTAATGATATGCACATCTATTCTGACTGTACAAATACGTTGCTGTCTCTCAGGTTGTCTGGACATGGTTGCAGTGGAGGGTCAGTTCACCTTCACAGCAGAGCGTCCTCAGCTCAGCTGTGCTGCTTTCTTCATGGCCGAGCCCAACGAAGTGATCAGTGTGGATTATGACAATGTTGACATCGACTGCAGGGGAGGGGACTTCATCACGGTAAACTAACAACTCATCCCACAAATATTCATTTCCCTCCCATAAAGAGATTTATCTAAAAATGTTCAGCTTTAATTCCTGTTACATGGAAGCATCTTCTTAGGTATATTATAGAATTATGTATATATCTAGGTTTAGCATTTAGAGAGCATGGACAGGGTGCTTTGCACGTAAGCAGGTTATGTACAATTGCCTTATGTTAAAGGAGCTTTTTGTCTAATCAGGAAGTGCTTCTATGCTTAGTCAAGCAAGTTGACTGACCCCAGTTTGGTGGCATGACAACAAGCTCACGCTGTAGAGCACTGAAACAAAAACAAGGTCCCATTTCATCACAAGTGATTCCTGTCATGACGGTCTAAACCTTAAAAGTTCAATGTGTTCCCATAGAGTAAAAGCAACCCAAGTGCATTCGTATTTGGATGAAATTAAACAAAACCCTGCAGAAATCATCTGTGACTGTATCTGTGACATTCCCTGTTAATGTGTCCCATGAAGGTGTTTGACGGCTGGGTGATGAAAGGAGAGAAGTTCCCCAGCTCCCAGGATCACCCGCTGCCTCTGTTCGAGCGCTATGTGGATTACTGTGACTCGGGATCCATTAGGAAAAGCGTGCGCTCCTCTCAGAACGTGGCCATGGTCTTCTTCCGCATTCACAACGCTGGCAGCAGCTTCACCCTGACGCTCAGGAAACACATCAATCCTTTCCGTAAGTAGTCACATACATAAGGGAGATGCACACAGGCACTCAGCCTCCACTTCTTTGTGCAGCAATTAATGTGAGTCTTTCAGGACCGTGGTCACATGGCAAATGTTGTCTTACAGTAACACGTAAGGACAAGACAAAACACGTTCAATCTAAATCCAAATTTAACCCACAATCAGATTTCTTGAGTAAACCAAAATCACCACTGATTGCATCATGCCAGACTTGAATTCTGTCGACAGCAACAAAAAAAAAAATCCAGTTTCAGTTTAATACCTGTGAAGCTGCACCTTTACATTTGATTTCACCAACCAACTGAAATCATCAGAAATAAAACGAGCACTTTGTAAATGTGAGTTTTGTTACGTGCTCCGACAGAACAGGGGCTCATTATTAACGCACCTTTACATTTTGTCATTGTCGTTTGTCATTTGCAATAAACTGTTTGTGCTTTTCAGTGTATATTGTACCATCGGGGAAATCCTTGTATTGTCCTTGCTTTTCACCGTTTTTTTTTTTTTTGTCTCCCTGCAGCCTGTAATGTCATCTCCCAGTCACCAGAAGGCAGTTACACAATGGTGATCCCGCAGCAGCACAGGAACTGCAGCTTCTCCATCATATATCCAGTGGCGATTGACGTCTCCGAGTTTAGCCTGGGACACTACAACAACTTCCCCAAGGTGAACAAATACATAAAACACTGATTTGTGCTTTTCTTTATTCCCCTCACCTGATTTTTCTGAAGGTTTTGCCACTACTCCAGTTCAGAGGAGATTCATTTTTAATTTGTTCAGGGTGTTCAAAGCAGCCAAAAAGGAAACACAACAACAGGCTTTCTCTCCAGAAACATTACCTCCCTTATATACTATTACCCACTTTCAGTAAAAAGTGACTTCTGCCTTGAAAACGGTTGTGTAATGAGTGAACTGACCCTTTAAAACCTTGATGTTACGTACAGTTTTTATGCTACCTTAGTTGCATGTGATTTGCTTGCTTGCTGATATTAAATCACAAGTTCCTTTTTTTTTTTTTTTTTATTCTATTGATGCTTTAGTATACAATCAAACAGAAAAGCATCAAGTCCTCATACCTGTATGAAAAAACAAATCCAAAATCTGTATTTTGTATTAACGATTGATCAAATTACGTACGAAGAACCATAGAACCAGACAATTATCACCCAACTTTGCTGCCCCCCTCATTTTAGCGTGTTTCAGCTTATTGTTTTGGTGTTACAGCCCACAACTTTACTGTTTTCAGTTAAAAAGCTCTAAAACCCCAATGTACACTTTTCTGCCCAGCAGCAAACAACAGACATACATAGCTAGTGACGAGCTGGTTAATATAGTGGAGCATTTAGCAGCTACAGAGCCAGATATTTCCCTCAGGAGTTGGTAGAGACACAAAAAAAGGAAAAAGGAAGTGAACATTGGGCTTTTAATCATCCAGATGTTCACTAGCTTTTCATCCTATCAACTTAAAAGCTAATTCTATGTCAGTGTTTTTTTAAGAGCTCATTCTGCTGCCCTGCAAGGGGCAAAAACCTCAGTTAATGCAGGTTTAATGTCGGAAATAAATGGTTGGCAGTAAGATCAGAGGACTGCCAGACACCACAACTCTAGTACACTGAAGAATACAGAGCGCTTCACCTGGCACCTATAGGCTTAATCAGACGCCAGACTCCACAACTCTAGTACACTGAAGAATACGGAGAGTTTCACTTGGCAGCTATAGGCTTAATCAGACGCCAGACACCACAACTCTAGTACACTGAAGAATACGGAGAGCTTCACTTGGCAGCTATAGGCTTAATCAGACGCCAGACTCCACAACTCTAGTACACTGAAGAATACGGAGAGCTTCACCTGGCTGCTATAGGCTTAATCAGACGCCAGACACCACAACTCTAGTACACTGAAGAATACAAAGAACTTCACCTGGCAGCTATAGGCTTAATCAGCCTCATGTGAACGTTTACTTGAATGTGTTAATTTATGTGTAAAAGTGCCGCATGTGTTGGTTTCCACAGAGGTCCATGCCTGGCTGTGCAGAATCAGGGGATTTTGTGCAGCTGCTGGGTGGAAGCGGTATCGACACATCGAAGCTGCTGCCCATCACAGACCTGTGCATTTCCTTCACTGGACCCAGTGAGTACTCTGATCTCTTCCCTTCCATGTCATCAAACTGGTTGAACTAAGGCTCAATACATCTTTCCTTTCCCCCCTGCAGCCCACATGAAGATCGGCTGTGATAACACGGTGGTGAGGATGGTGTCCAGCGGGAAGTTTGTCAGCCAAGTGTCTTTCAGCTACAGGGTACTGGACAGCCAGGAACTGCAGACGATCAAACTCAACAATGTGGAGGATTTCTGTTTCAATAACTGAATCCCATCATAAAGTGACAAATGCATCATTTGACTGCAAACATTATTTTTTATTATTTTATTAATAAAACAAAAGGTCCACCTGGTCAGTCTCTCCGATTAGACACAATGTCTTCAATCCAAAGACATAAACATGAAAGTGAATTAAAATTAAGATATACAGACAAAAATACTATTATTTTACAGACTCCAAAGTTCACTGGACTTTCAATTTGTTTTTTATTCTCGTTCTTTTTTTTTCACCCATTCTGGTCAGTACTAAATAAATCTTAATGAAGTGTCCTTTTGTGTTTGCTGGAACTGTTATTGTTTTCATTCTTGCTTTGTGTACAATATGTTTATTTATTAAGACTTATGATATTGTTATTATGTTACATATGAGTTCATGGTCAACATTCTTGGAAAGGAAGTGTCAAAATGAATGTTAATTCTGTTCAATTTCTTTCTGGATGATACATGATGTGCCGAGTCATATCCTGCCGCAGATGACATAGAGGGCAATAGGTTAAGTGTTCAATATAATAAATACAAGTGTCAAGTGTCATTGCCATTATACAGTTACATTTGTATAAAATCTTTTTGTAATAAAATTATACTGCATGACAAAGCACTCAACTGTGTTTCCTGTTTTAATGTGTGCAATGGATTTACATGTCTGAAGTATTAGGACACAGTTAATTTGAATAACAAGAAAAAACTGAATTTATATTTAAATGTACAGTTAGAAAAGTACAAAGATATAATTCTGCACTCTACAAAAGTCTGTGTAATTGAGTTCAATTTTATGAAACTTTTCTTAAAATTTTTAAAAACAGCAGAACAGACTTCTGGCAAATGAAACATTTCCATGAAAATTAAGTTTTTTTCACATTCAAAGCTTTTTTCATGAAAATTAAGTTTTTTTTTTACTTAAAGCTTTTTCCGTGAAAATGAAGTATTTTGACATCCAAGCTTCTTTCATGAAAATTTTTTGTATTTTTTCAAAATTCAAGCTTTTTTCATGAAAATTAAGTTTTTCTTTTTTTTTTTTTTTTCCATGAAAATTTTATTTTTTTCACATTCAAGCTTTTTTCTTGAAAATAAAGTTGTTTTTTTTTTTTACTTAAAGCTTTTAACATTTAAAATAAACATCTATCCGCTGTTACATTTCATTTAATTTCAACTGTTCCTTATTGTTTATACAAAATAATTCAGAACTCGCAGGCTCATGTCTCTGTAAATGACCAAGAGACGTTTCAGGTTATCAGGGGAGCGCCCGCCACTTCATCACGCCTTCACACGTGGGATGATGTCACCGTCTTTGATGACTAATTCTGGTATATAAATGCCCCTCACTGTCACTACAGAGGGAACAGCAGACGATAAATCTCTGAAGATGATGGCTTGAATGGTGCAAACCAATGGGGCGACCAGTGATTAAAGGCCTGCAGGTGTATTATCATTGACAGACACCTGCAGCCACAGCTGGTGATGAACGAGCGTGTGATGACGACCTACGTCTTTATAGCAGAACTCCATGTGTGTGTGTGTGTGTGTGTGTGTGTGTGTGTGTATGTGTGTGTGTGTACACATATTGTAGTGATAAGCACCTCTAGTTGTCTTTCACTGATGTTATTTCAATTTTTAATATAGGAATATAGGAAATTAATCATACAAAGCAGCTATGCTTGTCATCAAATCCTATGAAAGACCAAAACCAACTTTGTGTTAGTCCGTCTCTTTGATATGATCGGACTACCCCAACCTGTGAGTCCAAGCCCACTTGACTCATTGAAATTGTAAATCTTTAAGAACCAACAAGTCCTCCAAATGAAAGGCTTGGTTAGGTTTAGAGAAAGATCGCAGTTTGGGTTAAAATGACTGTTCTGCTAAGGTTAGTGGACCTTTAAGTAATTTCCTAAAACAGCTTGTCACTGTAGGTTTTAGCAAACGTCATTCAAACAAGAGTAAGTAGTGCATTTGTTGGGGACTATTTTCAGCAGCGGATTAATCCACATTTGGTGCTCTAGTGAGTATTTCGGGCAGCAGGACGGTGGGATTGAGTCCAAATAAACTACGATGTGTGTGTGGGCGTGCGTGTGTGTGTGGGCGTGCGTGTGCGTGGGTGTGTGTGTGTGTTTATGGTAATGAAAAATAAATCACCCAGTGCAAAAAAGTGTTGCTCATTGATGTGTTTTTACATTTTTTTTTTTTTTTTAGACAATGGAGCTCTATGGCACAGAGGAAGAAGATATATGAGGCTTTGGATATCATACAATACTTGTTAGTGCTTGAAAAATTGTTGTTATGTGTCTCTATCAGCATCCTAATAAACTCGCCTGCACACATTTAATACACCAATGGTTAAGCTAAATCAACACGTTCTATAGGTTTTTTTTTAATAAAAAAAAAAAATATATATATATATATATATATATATTTTCTATGAATTATTATATATAGTACTTTATACAAAATTATATGTTGTCTGTAAATAGTCGGTAGAGGCCTGTCCAGCAGTCACTTCACGTTTTTTTAATACTACGAAATAGTTGAAAGTTGCTCACACTGACTGACGTGTTGATTGTGATGAGGACGGTTTGATTAAACTCCTCTGTCACTCTACAGATTGAGAAAATCAAGCTTGACATTTGAATATGGCCTTTCTGAGAGACGACAATTATCAATACTTTGTCAATCAATCAGCAGGGGCTTAAAGCGGATACAGAAACTCAACATTTTGAGTGCTGTGCCTCTCAAAACATCACACTTTCATACTCAGGACACATTATTTAAGCAATTACTCAATATAGTCATACCTGAAAACTTCTAAAAGAATACTCATTCAGGTCAAATTAAGTATATTTAACAAATATCTCTAACATATTGACTACATATTAGTAAATGTACAAAATAATAGTTGTAGTTGGTAATATAGTTAAAGTATGGTAAAAAAAAGCCTTAAATGTACACTTAAATGCATAGTTATACCTTAATGGTGGTTAAAAATAGCATTAGCATAGCAATTATAAGAACGTTAGTGCATAACGCATGAGTGCACATGGAAGTACACTTTGTGAATCACAATTTGCGGTATAGAAAACTCTTGTTGTCTTCCATTTAGCTCGATAAATGTGTTGAACTCGGTGTGCAGCTGTGCAACTCTTGTTTGGAGAAATGCTTTAATCCACAAGGACCGTATCACATTCAATTTCCACTCAATTTCATCACACACACACGCACACACACACACAGGTCAGTCTTAATGAGGGCGATGACGCACAAAGTGACGACGCTGTAGAGCGGAAAGCATGTGGCAGATAAGAGCTTGAGGCGTATTTTCAAAGACTTCTGTCGCAGGTAGCGGCGACATTTGGATGAGTGACACTTGAAGTGAGGAGAAACTGTCCTAAGCCTGAAAAACATCACGCACATTAATAAACATGCCACATGTTCCTTTGTTACTGTAATTACATTAGGAAATTCCTTTTAATTCACTGCATGCTGTTATCAGAAACTATATGTGTTTTCAGGCAACATAGTTTGTGTTTGTGCCACGTTTTAAAGACTAAAACATAATGATTTCTTTAGACTTTATTACTCTTTTCCTTGCTTTTTATGCCCGTTTCCTTCTGAGCCTTTCTCTAAGTTTTATTTCCATCATCCCTCTTGATATCCCTTCTTGCTTCTCTCTGAGGGGTCACTGACACACGAATCTTATCTTTTCTTATTCGTCACGTTTTTTGTCCCCTCCCCCCTGTTTTCTCTCTGGCCGTTGAAGTTTAGTCTCCTCGTCATTTCTAGAGCCTTAAAGGAGACATCTGATTATACATTTTAAAGTAAGTAACAGACCAGTTATTGTATTTAAATAAAAAATCTGCCTCATATTTTTGTTTGTGTCAAACACAATTTCTTCCTATAGTTTTACTTCCGTCTAGATAGAAACCTACAGCTATTTAAACACTGTCTCCACCATCATGCTGGAAAAGTAAGAGTTGCATGTGCACTTCAGGTGCAAGTACTTTTGTCTTACGCATTTCTTAATTGCAAGCAATTCCCCCCCACACACACACACACTAACAGGACGTCATGATTACACTGATTCCGATAACCATCAGAGATGCTCACGACACATGACTCCAACAATACGATCGGTGGGAAAAGCCTCCTCCTCAAAGCCAGTTCCTGAACATGACGTTTAGTCACAGGAAAGGAAGAGACAGTTACTTTTGAGTGGAGGGTGAGATCATAAATATATTCACATTTTAAAAACTATCAAATGACACTAGTGATTGATTGCAACCTTTTAAAAATGGAAAAAAAGCATAATTACTGCACGGCATCTTCCCACGGGAGACGGGGTGATTATCCTGCTCGATTGCAGCCAATCAAAGACAAATTGCATTGTAACGGTGAGGGTTTGTGCAAGCACCATCTGTGCGCATAAAAGCACCACACTTGCCGCTGCATTCGGTTGCAGCAATTTAGCCCCGCGTCACAGCTAAGAATGTCATCGCAAATTAACTGTCTGGTTGTGTATTTTGGGAAAAAGGGACGTACAGAGGAAAATCCTGAGAAAAGCAGCTTGAGTCCACACGCCCACGTCCCCCCCCCCCCCCCCCCCCCCCCCCCCCCCCAAGATGACAATATCAGCATTTCTGCTTGAGGGGAAGACGTGTGGCTGGCTGACGCTGCTGGACCCAGGTGCTCTGTGCGTGCTGGGATTGCCATGTGACATTGATACATGGTACGCAGTCATTTCCCAGCAGTCTCTCTCGCCTTGTGAGACGTCCAGTGAGTGAAAGCGGAATTACAGCACACTGAGTCATACACATGCACTATAGCAGAGTGAAATATTGTACTTTTTCTCTTCTAAATTTATTTGACAGCTGTCATTCCTAGTTACCTTTGGATTAGGGTTTTACACGAAAAATATTCAGCCTAAAAATACACTACATTTTCTTGTTTTTGGCTAGGGACCCCTTGCGAAAAAGAAAAGAAAAATAAATCCGGTCAATTTCAGATGTCTTTGAGTTGTTAGCAGTTCCACAATGAGACATTTCCCCTCTGAACTTCTCAGAGAGTTTCCTTTAAATAACTGTTTGAGATAAACTTTTCCAATATTTCACAAAAAAAAAAAATGTTTCGAGAAAAGTAAAGAAAATAAAAATACAAATGTGTGTATCAGAACTTTGTTTCTTCTTCTTTCCTCCGATTAATCATCTCACTACCCCTCGACCCCGTCTCCTACAAAATAATGTTCCCATACAACTAAACTGCATTACGTTTCGAGTGAAATGTATTTGTCACAATAAAAAAAAAAAAAAAACGTGGTTAACGTTGCAAACAAAAACACAAACGCAACATATTTCTATTTCATATAGTTATTTTTTATGCAACAAAACCACTTGGTTAGATTTGGTAAAACATCATGGTTTGGCTTAAAATAAGTGCGTTTGTTACTATTTTGAAGTTACCGACTTTTGTCCTGCGTCCTGAGTGAAAGTCCCGTGTTTGTTCGACCCACCCAAGCCCCCTCCTCCTCCCCACGCGGACTTCTGCAGACTATGATTACAAATTTATTTGTGATATGTCAAAAACAAACGTAATGTTTCCCTCTAAACGTGACAATGCAGTTTGGTTTGGGCAGGACCAATCGGATTTCTCTGGTGACCTTTGAGGGGGCCTGACCCCTAGGTTGGGAACCACTGAACTAAATTACCAAACTGTATATAAAGGAGTTAAAACTAGGTCAAGACTTGGATCCAACAAAGAACCAAGAAGAAAAAAAATCAGGTTTTTCCAGTTTCCGGTTGGTAATAGATTTTACATGATGTCACCCGATAGTTGTGTTTTATTTTGCCATATACTGTAAGTTGTCATACTAAAAGAATAAGTCAAAAACAGATTGTTTTTTAAAAAACCTCCAAATAGCTAAGAAGAAGAAACATTTAGCGTGACAATATATTTCTCATGCAAAACACAATATAATTCAAAGTATAAAAATGTTACAGACAGTGAATCTCTGAAACATATGCATATAACATATAAGCATATATTCACAGGGAGCCTGTGCATCCATGACTCTAGCTTTGTGCTAACATGAGTGAAATGGTGTTTCTCCTTGGGGAACTTAGACTGACAGCAAGACGGACAAAAAAAGTGATTTCCTACTAAATGCACCATCTGGCTGTGACAATGCCTCCAAGGACAAGTATAAAGTATTTAACTTTTGACATTTACATTAGAGCAGGGACAAAGAAAAAAATGTATGACGAAGGTTTGAAGACACATTTTTAGATGACGAAGGTGTCGTTTCAAAAGGTTAATGCCACTTAATGAATCGTCAGTAATGACCTGAGCGGTCTGAGTTTAGGGGAGAAGAGTTTTCACTGTTTCAGCTCCAAACACAATATTAAGTTAAAAAAGACAATGACAACACCATGGACATTTTCCCTTTTTATTTTGTAGTTACAAACATCACGGCAATATAAAAATGACTATAATTTGGATCGGGAAAAAGCTCGATGCGGGATCACAAAGTCATTGTTTAACAGCTCCAGGCTGACAATAGGAGAGTGTCTACTAAATATTACATCCACTGTCCTATGCAGTGGGGAACGCTAAAACAAATGATGCAACTGACGAGACATTCACTGTGTTGTCTTTAACACTTGCTTCACAGCTGGTTTTCTACACGTCTACTTGGTTGTCTTCTTCTGCTCTTGGAAGAAGTCATTGCAGGCGACAGTCAGGGCGGCCACCAGCACAACAAACTCATTGAAATCCACCTCGTTGTCTTTGTTAGAGTCCAGGTCATTCATGATTTTTTCCACCAGCATTGGATCCTTCTGAGACTGAACAATGGGAAATAAAAAGAGAATTTTAGTCCAACAAAAGAATATTTTTTTGTAGCTTTTACATCACATCACAGTTCATTTCATTCATGCTTTTGGCCAAAGCGACTTAAAAATAAGTGCAAACATTTATGAGGATACGATTCCGAACAGCAAGAATCTTGCACGTACTTTAGCTTTAAATAGGCGAAATCATTTAGGTGCAGTACAATGGCGTCAAATAAGCCAAACCAATGTGAGTCCAGCATACAGAAACGATAGAATACAAATTCAACCATTAGCTTCAAATGAGCCAAACCAACTTAGTGCTACGTACATAAAACATATCAGGTTTTTTATTGGCCGAGGTGCAGTCGAAACAGGTGGGAGTCCTAATGATTCTTTCTGTATAACTTGGACTTGTAAGCCAGTAGTATTGACACCTCAGATCCCCGTTCGAGCAATCAAAAACACCTTTATCTCATGTTAGATTTACGTCATGATATAGGAAATATCAGTCGGTCCATGTAGGATGAGTTACACCCATGTAGTTATTGGATTGTTATTGGAGCTTCCTGTTGACTCAAGGCAAAAGCTGCCGTCCGTGTCCAGCAGAGAGCAGAGTGATGTTGCTGCTAAATGAGCCGTAAGCTGCAGCTGATCACACGCCACATTTATTGCTTTTGCTCATTTCCTCCAGGATTGAGGAACAGGACATGGCTTTCACGTTACACCCTCTAACCTCCAAGGCAGCGGTGATCTTTACGTTGTGCCACTCATTAAAGTAACGTTTTTAGCAAAGGTTGAAATTAAAATCCAGTCCACACTCAGGGCGAACTCAGATGGGATTTGTCTCATTAGGTAAATATCACCTCAGCGCATTTTGCATTTCTTTCTTTTTTTTTTAATGCCGTTTGGATTTTTAATGGTCAAAAAAGAGTCAGAGTCACCACATTTGAGCGTAGAGCTGAATTGTGTTCAAATGGAAGTTGACAGTACACAGCTCTGAGAAATGAAAAGACAAATTGCTAAACAAAATCCTGCATTTCTTATCAGTAAACAAGCCCTGTTTCAAAGCAGCATATACAGTAAAACAAATACAATAAATAAAAAATAACCTAGATGAAAACAAAAATAGGAAAACTATAAAAGAAAATACTGTTTCAGCCTGTTAAATACAGGAGTACATACTGTATATACATACGGTATATTTCCGTATATACAATATATATGAGCCAAAATTAATTTATGACAAACTCTGTGTTCCTCTCAAAACCATGTATCTCCAAAACATCAACTTTTCATGTTTTTCATTCAGCCTTGTTGACACTGAATATTTCAACTAAAACAATGGCTTAAAAAAAAAAAAAAAAAAAAAAAACTAATAGACTAATTTAATAAAATAAACAAAAAAAAATTCTTAAAATAACCAATCCTGAAGTGAGAGACAACTTAACCTAAATTGAAATAATGATTAAAAATTAAAAAAATAAACAATTGGCTGTCTGGGGAGCATCTTTTAAATACTACCCACTCATTTCTAAACCAAACACTATACATACAATAGTCTATTCACCCCTGGTTTGCTAGTGTCAGGGATGAAACTGAGGGTGAATGTTTTGCTGCGCGAGTGTCAATGTTTCCTGTTGGAGGAAACTGAGGGCGAGTGTTTCGCTGCGTCTATTCTCAGAGGTGACTGTAGCCCGAGGGGATGTGATGACATCACGGGAGTGTCTATATTTGGAGGCGATATGAGCCACTGATGATGATGTGTGAGCACCTGAGGCTTACCATCCACATGAGAGAGGACAAGAAGTGAAAAAGAGAAAAAAGATCTATCTGAAGGCATCGGAGGTTTGACTCTCAGGCCTCGGACGTTCTGTTAACGCGTTGGTCTCAATCATTTGAAATCGCAGGCTCGTACGCGCTGCTATCACACGGACTCAGGGGCTGAGGCTTATCTGAAATGACCTCATCTATCTCCCTCTGCTCATCCTTTATTTCACACGGTGCCGTGATGTGAGAGCCACCAGCGGTTGCACTTTGACAGCAGGATAGCAATCAATGAGAAAACAATTTCCTCCGACAAGGTCAGAATGCTCTTCTTTCAACCATCTGAAAGCACGGTTAGCTAATTGAACTTTAAAGTGAGTCAGGCAACAGCAAAGACATTAAACATCCAAGAGATCTTTAATAAGTAAAGTAGCCATAACTACTGTTGGTCATTATAGGTCCTTTGAGGAAATAAGGAAGATGTAAAGGTTACACTTTGGTGCACCAACACACTCCCAATCAGGGGCCGTTCCGGGGTCAGTGGAGGTCCGGGCCCCGAAATCTTAAGTCTATCCATAAATATTGCAACAAAATAAGTGCTTTATGTATAAACAGTTATTATTATTATTATTATTATTATTAATAAATATATTTATTTTATTTATTTTATTTATTTTATTTATTTTATTTATTTTATTTATTTTATTTATTTTATTTATTTTATTTATTTTATTTATTTTATTTATTTTAATTATTATTATTATTATTTTACTCTTTTAAGGCTTGATGCCGAAACACGTCGGAGTTTGTTTCTTAGGTCTAACCTGACAAATATAAATAATCAAAAATATAGTAAAGGCATTTTTTAATTGTTTAAAAGAGAGGGCCTTTGAGTTTTCTCATGATTTTTGTGTCTACGTGTATCATTATCCATTTTTTTTAAAGTATTATTATTATTAGGTCTTGCCTATTTAAACACATATGACACTAATTGAGAGGTTTATTTTAAACATTGTATAAGAAATTCGTAAATATTTATTAAGAAAATATTATTTAGAAAATAAATTAAGAAAATAATAACATGGGCAGAGCTGTTTTCTGGTCCACCTGGAACAGTATGTTTCAAACACATTAGTTCCTACCCAGCTATTATTTTGGGAAGACCAATTCAGCAACAAAAAAATATCCTTCTATTTAAATGCACAATAAATTAAGCAAAGAAAAACAACACCATCATACATGTCGAAATGTCTGCTTTACCGTGAGGAAGTCAGTGAGCTCACTGTGGAGGAGTTCCTTCAACTCGCCCTTGTTGAGCTTGTGTTTGTCTCCATCGTTTCCAGAGTAGTTGTAGAAAACCGTTATCAGTGCATCCATTGCACCCTCGAGCTGGCTCGGCATTCTGCTGGACGGATAAGCACTCTTGCAGCGTCCTGACAATGAAAACGTTTCACGATTTATACATTTAATATGATACAACTAACATTATTGACATAGGAGGGAGAAACAGAATCTTGCCTGTGGGTGAGGTGTTTCCTACCTGGTTAGAGTCCCGTGCAAATGTGCTGAGAGACACAGCACAGCTTGTTTATTAGGAAATGAGGAGAAGGTAAGTGAGCCGTCTCTCTGTGTCGATAATTAGTTCCACAGGTGAGACGCCCATGGTAACTGTCTTTCTTTCCAGGCCTTAATCAAGGCTGTTAAGTGAAAAACAAAGCATGTACCAGTGTAACCCTGGAGCCCCCGAGGGAGTTCATCGGCCATGCCACGGCTTTCACACATGTCTGCATCACTTACACCCCTGAAGCAGCAATGCTTCATCAAAGGAGGGTGTGTTAGGGCCTGTCAGAGAAATCTACTCGTATTCCTCTTTACGATCTTAATGTTTAGTGTGTTCGTCGAAAAGCTAAAGGGCACGTTCACGTCTCTCGTTTAGCGATTCAATGTCCTGCGTTGTTGTGACCCGATGTGTTGCGTCGTCAGCGGTTAATGAGAACGAGCACGAGGCAAATATGAACTGAAATAAATGTCATTGTAAGGGACAGACAATTCAAATCATTGGAATGTTTTCCTTATTTACAGTAGCAGAAAGTAACTAAGTACATTGACTCTATACTGTGCTTATGAACACTTTTGAGGTACTTATTTTCTGCAGCATTATTCCTCTACTTCACTATTTCAACTAGTTTTTATTGTACTTTTTACTCCACTACATATATTTGACATGTATAAAACTATGATAATACAATACCATAATGTTCTTGCATGGCCTAATATAATAAGCCTATAATAAACATATGGAATGGATTCATTGTTATCCAGTGAATTAAACCACCCGACAGTATATAAAGTACATATCAACTGCATGTTGATCATGTGCATCAGTAATAATACAAATCAAATAGTGTAATAGGAAGGACACTCAGAGAGCATCGACCTCCATAAGTAAAAAATACTGCGCGTACCCGTGATTCTCAAATATCTATAAAATAAAGTTTTATGAAAAATCGGCTGCTGACAAAACAGAAAAACAAACCAAAAAATGTAACACAAAGAGCCCGTTTTGCCTGCGAGCACTTTCACTTCTATACTTTAAGTGCATTTTGCCGATAACATCTGTAGAACCTAAGTTAAACACATCTTTCCAGCAACAGGAGGTGGAAGAGTATAATGTCCAATGTTGCTGTGGACGAGCTTTTGACCGCAAATAACCCTGATTATGTCATAATGACGTCATCATCCAGCCTTTTCAAGAGCTTGACCCATATCAGGGTCGAGGAGTCTCTTTTGCTTAGGAAGGTTCCAAACTGAGTGAAATGACCTCGGAGTATCTAAGTGGCAGCCGTGATGAGAGCTGGTTGGTTCTCTAAATGCTAAGGAAAGGTGCGTCAACGCTTCCTTTCTCATCTCCTTTAACACAGAACCATCCTTTACCAAAGGAAACGAGATGTGCAGTCACATTCTCTTAGCACCGTGGTTGTATTTTTTCGAAGTTCTTGTGATTTCTCCTTCACATTTTTCCTTGACCTCATGACGTTTCCCATCGAGGACGAGGAAAAGTGGTCAGAAAAAGATATAGGACGTCATTCTTTTTGGGCGATTGGAGCGCGGCCAGGGACTAAAAGTTGGCTTATCTTGGGCCTCTGCTGCAGTAATTTGGACCGTTCTTTTTTTAAAGAAGTCTGAATCACGTTGCCTTCATATCTTTTTTTATATTATATATCCTAGGTGCTGAAGCTTGAGTTAGGCAGAATATGTATAAGACCAATGTTTTCCATCACAAGTCCTTGTGATAACTGCTTTACAGGTGTTGCATTAAAATACATTATCTTTGACATTGCAGTACCAAATCAGTATCCCTAGAGTCAGATGTCCAGTGACTGAGATATAAGGATTTAGGACTTTAAAATACTGTAAATGTACACTGACTTGCATTTTTGGTATTTCAGCTTTAGTGGATAGTCCTAAAACAAATCAGGATGTGAATAGTCCAACCCTGCCCAATCCTGTCTGCAAGAAATGACATATTAGTTTTTTTTTGCAAAACACGCTTTGAAGGAAATGTTATTGCTGCTTGAGTCACGTTAGCTGGCGTTTATGGAGGTGGTCTGGTAGACGGTGGGCGTGCAACATGCAGGGCTTTAATGCCAGAGAGAGTGTTTGCGGTTAGGTTCAGGCAACAAAAGCACTTTTTGTTGAGGGAAAGAACTTTAGTTCGGTTAATATCATAAACATGTTTTTTCATGCATCAAGTCTCTTGACTTTTTCATTATTTAAACAAGACCGCGATCTTTCCTGAACCTTAACCAAGTGCCATGAGTGCTGAAACAGAACTGCAAAAAATGCATAAAAACCATTGATCTCAAAAGGAGAAGATGTATGCCAGATTTAGCTTTTAGCTCAATTCCATGTTATATGAAATATGTTGTCGCTAAACATTTTGCAATTACATTCCTTAATATCATCTTGTGTTTCCCTCCACATGTTGCATGTGATGCAAATTAGTATATAAAAATACTTCGCGTTGTGTATACTTTACCCAACAAAGAGGGTTTGACTTGTAAACATGTTTTCTTCTCAAGCAACCTCTGGTTTCACTTCATATCAGTAAAATACATCCGACTTGTAGCAGGTCTCTAATATTCTCATTGTGTGGAATGTTCTTAGCAATAGCAGCTTTCATCCTTTGTCATTTTGTGTCTGACGGTCGCTCTCATACACGATTGTCCCTCCTCTGTCACTGTGTCATAACTGACAGAGGGGAATAACACTCCATCCAGCCCTCAGCCCCCAAAGACAACACCGGAGGGAAGTTAGCTGTGACTGCAACTTTTTCTTCCACTTGCAGCCACTGGAACGGAAAAAAAAAAGTTTCCATTTATTAAGGTGATGAAACAGTTTCCCCTCACAGCTGCTAATAGTGATTGCTGTGCAGGACGGTCAGACACAGAACCCTTAACGCACACTGACACCGCATCAAACACTGAAATGCGTTCAAATCCCTTTAAAACAACAGAATCCACAACACAGTTATATTAGATATCGGCGCAGGATCCGGTTTCAGTGTGTACCATATACAATAGCAAACATGTTTTATAATTTACCAGATTAAATAATACTTTTTAATATTAAAAAAATTGTGTCTTATCAAATGTTGAACGTTAAGGAAGATTTATTTAAAAAATATTATCACAGGTCAGTCTCTTATTTAAATAAAAGACGTGTTTATAACACGTATCTGTCTACCCTCAGTACACAGTATATAAAAACACAAGACTTCACTCCTGAGAAAACACAACACCTGTTTTACACAAGGGTGCCTTTTATTTTTATGCTTCATTTTATGTGTAATAGATACTCATAAGGTAAATAATATGCTAGTTTTCTTAAAGAGTAATTATGCTACGGATCTTGTGACGCTTTGACACTTTTATTTCCCTACATGTTATCAATAAAGTTAATATTTGATTACATTATTTTTTACAGTTTATTCTTGAATACACTATATATACCACCAAAAATAAATATTGCATAGGTTACCATTAAATTGTGTGCATCATTATTCCCACACGATGAATTTTACCACCTTTGTTTATTATCTGGCTTTTCATAAAGCTCCATAATCTGTTCCAAAGTAAGACAATTCCAATACTTCCAATATTTTATGACCAAATACTTGAAATCTAATTACATTCCCAACATCCCTAGCTGTAGACTACTTTGTGTTTACTGCTAATTAGCAAATGTTAGCATGCTGACATTCAAACATTAAGATAGTGAGCATGGACGTTAGCATCTAGCTCAAAGCTAGCCGTGCCTAACTACAGCCGGACAGAAAAAAAGAGCTAATGACATGTTTTTATTAGAAATAAACAACTATTAACATGAAGAGGATGGCATTTATAAGGTCGGTGGAGGCCAACAGGTGCCACCACAATGCAGGCTCCTGCAGGAGAGGACCGAGGACACACTGCTGACACTTTTATCCCTGATGTGTGATATCGAACCTGCTGAGGTCTCACACTGACTCTGTACTCTCAGGTTTTCATCCACTCTTCTGTTGTGCAGCGGGCTGACTGGAGGCTCCGCATGTTGACCTGCACCTGTTCCTTTCAAACTTCCAGTGGTGTTCACACGTGCCGTCACGCAGCTCTCAGCAGCCTTTTTCACAAAGACAGGAAAGTACTGATGTACAATCGAGGCCGAGCCATTTCCACAACTCTGTATCTCGGCCCGTATCTTCATCTCTGTTGCATTGCAGCTTTCACACATTGATACCAGCTTGTTTTATATGCTGCAGTTTATGCAAAAGCTTTGGTAATATTTTATTTTAACCCAAACTACCCTTCCCTATTTAGCTATTTTAAGCAGTATATAAACAATTAATATATATATACCTCCAATTATATTAGCCTACATAAAATGTGCTGATATCTCAGCTCGCAACTACATTATGTGGTATAAACCATCTGTTATGGGTTTGTATAATGGTTATGAATGCTTAATATGGGGAAGTCAAAGTAAAGCGTAGCTTATCGTCTGGGACAAGTTCAGGGTGCGAGCTGTGGTTCTCACCCTGTCAGGATCCGTGTAAACAGGCCCTGGAGGATTTCTCACTGTCTGAACTTCAGTGACTACATTTTTACAAGCTTACCTTCTGAAATAAACATGACTTTCTTCTTCTGTTGTGTTGTATTAGGATCAATTGCTTTGTTCTGAGCAGAAGCTATCGAGGATCCATTCAAATGAACAAACAACCAAACAATCGACTGTGTGTGTCTTCAGGGGTTCATTGTTGGTTCATATGTGCAAAAAACGCCAGATTTGTCTGCTTTGCGGTACAAAACCTCTAGAAAAGGACTTGCTATTTAGGGATCGCGTTGACCTGGATGGTGGCAGCAGAGCTCCGTGGACGTGTGCTCTCCCTCGGGAGTGAATGGATGAGTCTCACACCTTGTCAGCGTTTCCTCAGACACCAAGTGGTGCATGTTAGTGATGTGGAGAAATCCACTTATTAACACCTGTCTGGCAAGTGGTAACACAGAACCAAAGATGGTTTGTGATCGTCCGTATCCACTCAAACAGCTGATCTTTGTGGCATTAAAGCAACTCCTTCTTATCGTATTTGACAATGTGCAAACAGCCGTACTCTGTTTCCGGAACGGGTCGATATACTTTCGGATCTAACGAGTCAGCGAGTTGGTGACCGGATCTTCTACGTCAGTTATTTTTGACTTCTTTGACTTTCACAGTTTCCTCCGGGTTTAACTTGACATTGAGCCTGAGGCCGATGTAATAACAATCTCACTGTTTTTGTCAATGAATCATTGACCTCTGTAATCTCACAGGCCTTTTGCATTTAGTCTCTTCACATACTTTAATGATGGGTGACTTATTGTTGCCAGTATAGTGGCTGTGAACTGTACAGATACAGTGTTGGGCTCTCTATCTTGTCTCAAACCCCTTAGAAGAGGACACTCAGATTATTTTTAGGCGACTGGCAACATTTTTTTCAAATCCAGTTGGATTTCTCTTCATGTGAGTGTCAACTGCGACTGTGTCTTTGGTGAAGACTTGATTTTTTCTGCCCTCTATTGGCTGATCAGTGGTATCAGAACGTGTGCTGATCATGTCCTATTGTTCTGAGACAGGATGTTGGATTTCTAATGCTGGATTTATATTTTGGAATTATAACCTACATCTGCAAAGTACTTATTAGCTAAAGCTTTACAAATACACATTTGCACTCCATATTGTGTTTGAGTAGAATAATAAAGTAGCATAAAATGGAAATACTAAAGTAAAGTACAAGTACCTCAAAGTTGTACTTAAGTATGGTACTTGAGTAAATGTACTTAGGTCCATTACACCACTGGCATTGATTCCCTGTGTAATATTGGTTGGTAACATTACTAAATCATTAATATTTAAGTCATGTCTCTTTTGTGTTTTGTGTGGAGATATTGTAATACGACATGTGTTATCCTTTCTCGCTGCTTCTCTGTTTAAATCCAACATACTGCTATCCATTCTGACATAATGTAGTGAAACACAGTGGAAAAATAAAAGTTCAATGACCTAATGTGTGACTATGAAGCACATGGCTATCACACGATATTTACTGAAACCTCCGCTCACTTCAAAAATGATTGTGTCAAACCATAGAAACAAGAGCGGCGGTCGCTGTTCTCTTGTTTTCTTCAATGAAATCTTTTTTATTTTCTTTAAACAAACTCAAACCGAGCAATAAGCCAATTACAATCCAGCACCAGAAAGAAAGTGCTTTTGAATTCATGTCTCATTTGACAGCTTTTATGATTAATTACTCTTTCGGGCTCATGTTGTGTGTGTGAGTGTCTGCATGTATTTGTGTGTGTGTGTGTGTGTGTGTGTGTGTGTGAGAGAGTGTTTATTTGTATGTGTTTGATGACCTGAAGGTGACATAGACATTAACACATTAACAGGCTGCAGATTGACATGCAGCAGTGACGATATAACTTACTGTTTTATAAGTATATTTTTCATTTTGTTAATGTAAACAGCTGAAAAGCCCACAGCTCTTAGTTTGTTGTGGCAAAGTCAAAATCACAAGTAAACGGAAGCTCTCTCTCCATGATTCGGGTCAAAAAAATGAGAGCTGTTGTGGCCCCGCTCCTGAGTCCTGGCTGCGGTCCTTGTGCCCATGAAAAAGGCCCTTTACAGAGCGCTTTCTTTTAAGAAGCGGGGATTCGGGGGGAGTGGAGGTGGGGCTTGAACATACATAAGAGGCTAAGACGGTCCGCCAGTCCAATTTGGCACAGCGTCACCAGACAATTTGTTGTTGCTCAACCTGTATGAGGAAGCTGATTGGATCTTTCTGTTCATTTACACTCTCCTTATCCACTTGTTTTAACAATAATCCCGTCTGGTCAGCCTTCGTTTTTTTGGAGGAGAAAACCGTGTTAGTGATGAGCACTGGCAGGTTATTTGGAGCTTTATCCTGCATGTCGGATGAGGACAACGTGACTGGGGGCCAGTCCCAGGGCCTGGTCCTGCAGCCTGCCTGGGACTACCTCCACCAGAACCACCACAACCTCCTGAGGAGCCCTCTGTTCCCCGTCGTCCTCTCTGTCACCACCTACTTCCTCCTGGTTGGCCTTTACACCATGCTTGACCTGCTGGCTCCCACCTGGCCCTGCATTAACCGCTACAGACTCCACCCTGACAGACCCGTCGCCTTGCCTGACATCTGGACGACCCTGGGTGTCACCATCTACAACCATCTGCTTTACATCTTTCCCGCTGCAGTCGGCCAGTGGCTGTGGAGGCCGCCCGTCCCGTTGCCCTGTGAGGCACCCACTCTCTGGAGCTTCTTCCTGGGCATCCTGGGCTGCATGGTGGTCTTTGACTTCCAGTATTACCTGTGGCACCTTCTGCACCACCGGGTACCGTGGTTGTACCACACGTTCCACGCCGTGCACCACCAGTACAACCAGCCCTTCAGCCTCGTCACCCAGTACATGTCTGGCTGGGAGCTATTCAGCGTGGGATTTTGGGCGACGATAGACCCCATCCTGCTGCAGTGCCACTGCCTCACAACATGGGGCTTCATGGTATTCAACATCTACATTTCCACTGAGGACCACTGCGGCTACGACTTCCCGTGGGCCATGCATAACCTGGTGCCCTTTGGCCTCTGGGGTGGTGCACCCAAGCATGATGCTCACCACCGGCGGCCCAGCACTAACTTTGCCCCGTTCTTCTTTCACTGGGACTGGCTCGGGGGCACCAACACTGTTCCAACTCCCTCCAGCCGCGGGGGAGCCAGACGAGACGAAAGAGAGAAAAAACTAAAGAGCTCGAATTAATCTCTTGTTGACTCTGCGGTTTTACTCAAGCTGCCTCTTTTGTACCCGATCCCACTCCACACTTGTTTTTTCAGACCACTTTCTCTCTTTCCCATTCGTCTGCCTTTCCAGTCTTGTTGATATTATCATATTGACTCACCCTATGTTGATGTCTTTCACTGTGCTCTAAATGAACATGGATATTTTTCACAGTTTACAAGCTTTTTATCAGTCTAACATTTGACTATCTGGTAAGTTTTTGAGAAGAATCATCTTTTATGTCTATGTTGTGTACAATGATAGTATAGATTATACTGCACTGTCGTACATTTATCTGTTATTCATAGAGGTTTCCCATCTATGTGTGATCTGTCAGAGTGATTAAACACACGTTAGCACGTACATTGTCCCTCTGTCCCTCCTCTGCACTGACCCTCTCGCTCACACGCATGAATAGCGTTCTTTTAGCTGCAGTATGACGCCCCAGTATGACGCGTGGGTGCAATACTCATAACCCTCTCTTTGTGACAAAAACTGGAAGAGTTCTTAATAAAAATCTCCCAAAAAGATTTGTGATACAACTGTAAAAATTAAAATGTTATATTTGAATGATGTCTTTGTGTTCAAGGCAGCAGAGGGTTTTTTTCTTTGAAATATCTCACTGGGTTGGACCGATAGATATTACTATGAGAATCAAGAGAATTTTCCTTTTATTTCAGATTTTAGAAAAAAGTCACGTGGCTCAAAATAATGTCTGAGGTACTGACTACTTCACCTTTTTTTTTTAAGTGTTGTCGTTCTGTTTTTGTTTTTTTTACTTATATGGATTGATTGATTTCTTTATTTTTGTGTCATGCACACAAAGTGTCGAACTGTGATGGGTTTACATAAATCACAGGTTTCTTTATCAATTTGTCTCAAACTAAGTATTCTGCAAAAATGCAACCAAAAAGCTTCCCTATAGATGTCGTATCCCTATAATGTGGTCAACTTGCATTTCTACAAACAAACCAGCAGAGGTCCCTTTTTCCTCCCAACACAAATCAGCACATATCGAGACAAAACAGCAGCTTCTACTGTACAACACTTATTTTGACAGATTGATCTGTAGTAGAACACAAGTTACACACCTTTCCCTTTGTGCAGTAGCATATAAAATGATAACAAACAGGAAATACAGTGTTTTATATCACTGCGGTGGTGACCTAGTCCTACTCTGTGGCTCTTCTCTTTGTTTCCATTCACATAAGGTAACAACACTTGGCGGTCAGAACTGGTTTGGCGTGTTTCTGGTTTACAAGGGACTCGAGTGCTGAAACAGGTTGTGCTTGTTTTATAAATCTTATCTCATTCTTATCGTTGGCTATTTATTTTTTTTTAATCTTAAAGTAATAGAAATAACATAGGAAGTCTATGTTAAGCCAAAAAGATTAATTTCTTAAGGATTTTCTGGTGAGGTTTTAAAAAAAAAAACCCTGCAATCTACCAGCACCCTTTGTAAGAAAACTACTCAGTTGTGCATAAGTAAACAAACTCGTATTCTTATATAAAAATATTCTTACTCATAATCTCTCATATGCCAATCTTGTGGGTACAGGGCTGTTTTAATTTACGAGAACCTTAAGAGCATACCATACATGTTGCATCATGGAAATACGCAACACAATTTGCCACGTGTGCATGAGTGTGCCACTGCAAAGTAACTCAACACTTCTTTTTTTTTTTACCATGACAACCGTGTGCATTTTAAAAACACTGAATTATAAAACACAGCTGAAGTTAAATAAAATCCAGATTAAAAAATAAAATGGAATAGTTTATTTTGGAAAATACTCTTATTTGCTTTCTTGGAGTGAGTTAGATGAGAAGATGTTCTCACCTCTGTATGCTAAATATATGCCAGAAGGAGGTTAGCAAAAGTTCCAAGTTGGCTATTGTCAGAAAAATGTAGCGTATAAGTACATAAAACAAACCTGCATTTATTTTGTTTGATGATTAAGCTTGCATCATGTTCAACATTAAGCGATCTGAATTTTAACCCTACATAATCTTCCTTGGTAATGCATTCTGCTACAGCAAGTGTCACACCCTGCATACTTCATGATGTACAAATATCTTTGAAGAAAAACAAATGATTTCCCAACTTTTACAAATCACAGTTTCTGTTGACTTTTTTGAAAATAATTTAACAGGCTTTAAAGTACTCTCCCCTCCCCCCACCCTTTCTCTGTCAGATTGTCGTTAACAGCCACAGGGTGCTTTGCTTAAAACATTTTCTCAGAAAGGATCAAACCTGATTCATGAACGTTTCTGTTTGCCCTGGTCACGCGGTGCGACTGTATAAATGCAACACGGGCCAGGGAGTGGCTCCGTCCCCGACATGTGAAAAGAAGGTATTCCACTCAGTTTGCTGACACAAGGTAAGATGATACTTGCACAACAAATCATTTACCTATTTAAATGGCCCAGAGCTTTGCCTCAACCGGTCATTAAACAGGAACGTACCTGGGGGAGGGGGATGACTCTTTGGGTGGGGCTAGAGTTTGAAACGCATCGGTTCACTTACTTCTTATCTAGAGATAAAAGACCTGGAGCATTCACTGTGGTTCACAACACTCCTTTGTTCACAGATAGTAACAACTCTCAAGAAGGATAAGCATTGTGTGTGTGTGTGTGTGTGTGTGTGTGTGTGTGTGTGTGTGTGTGTATATATATAAAGATAAATGGGAATGCGAGCTGCGTGGCTTTAATCTGGAATGTTTTCTGTGTTTCACGTACAGGTGACACTGAAACTAGTGGGAGGACAACCTGCTTAGGTCATCCTCACAACGTTCCTAAACATTCTTTATCTTTTGTTTGGCTGTTCCTTCAGAAAACAGTACAACTGACGACTAGGTAAACATGAAAATATGGTCAGCACACTTTCTGACACTAAAAACCACCACAACACATTACATGAATTCCTAACATTTCCACAAGGTGCAGAGAATTATCCATGACGATGAGTCTCGCCTACGTCCCTCCCCAGCTGCGTGATGAAAATAGCGCGAGTGACTCACTCCACACAGGAATTTTACATCGGGTACTCAATGTTGAAAGAGTTTCACAGAAACTGCATCCTGTTGTTTTATCATTTATTTAAGAAACTATGTAACAGTATCAGAAAAGTCAAAAGTAAAATCAACACTTTCGTACACATGGTTTAAAATGGAGGGATAAAAACATGTCGGCTGCAGGAGGAACAGGAATGAATATTAAGTAAGTTCTGTCGTTGATTTGACAAAAAGCTCCACTTGATGTTCTCTTCCTCTGAACACATCCATCCAATTTTCTTTAAATTAAGAGCTGCAACGATTGTTCAACTAATCGATCAGCCAATGGACAGAAAAATCAAAAATCGCCAACTATTCTGATAAGCAATTAATTGTTAAAAGTCATTTATCATGTAAAAATGGGCAGACAGTGCTGCTTTCAGCCTCACAAATATGGAGAATCCCTACTTTTTTATATCATATTGACATTTAAAAAAACACATCACCTTTGAAGTTGAGGAACTGGCATAGACATTTCTTCACCATTTGATTAATCGGAAAAAAATTATTGGCTGATTAATCGATGATGAAAATAATTGCTACTTGCAGCCCAACTTTAAATGGTCTTCAGTGCAGTTAACTTCTAGGCAAATATTTTGAGCAGCCAAGAGAACTAAATGTCAGTCTTTAACAGGCCTACATACATTAACACATATACATTCACACACACACACACACACACACACACACACACA
>CALSBV010012089.1:463882-485372 GCA_943590825.1 Bovichtus diacanthus | reverse complement strand
CAGAAGTCATGTACTCCTCTCTCATCCCAGCAGTCATCTTCACAGTTATAGTTCATCTTTGGTTATCTGATGTGTTGAGGTTACCTGGTTAGGACTGACGGGACCTTTCTGTCTCCCAGGGCTACAAAGTCTGTGTGATGCCGTGTTTTCAGGATGAGCACAGGCATGACATCCCACCAGAGTCTTTCTTTGCTCTTCTTCGTCCATCGTTCCTCTAACAGGAGCTGCTCTGCGTGTTCCCACTCTCCGACATGTACGTCTTGCTCTTCCTGGAGTATTTCATGGAGCTGAATGAAACCCTCATCCTCTCGACCGTCCTGCTGCTCCTGCACAGCAGAGTGTTCTTCACGTGGTTCCTGAAGTCCTCAGACACAAAGTAGTAGATAAATGGGTCCAGGCAGCTGTTGAGGCTGGCCAGGCACAATGTGGAGATGTAGAAGCCGTAACCATTGCTAACCTCTCCATTCTTCAGTAGGGTGTAGTGCACCACAAGCATGATGTTACTCGGGACGAAGCACACTAGGAATGTCACCAGGACGATCATAATCAACATCACGGCTCTATTACGGTTCTTCGATGCCGCGCTGGCATCCATGCTGTTTCCCAGAGCTCTGAGAAGCAGAACATAAGCCACAATGATCACAATGCAAGGGACGAGGAACACCACCAATCCCATGAAGATGAAGTAGTAGTAAGGGAGCTGCACAGAGGGGAATGGATTGAGGGCGTCCTGTATGATGTTGACATCGTGGCAGGTGGTGATGTTGGGGTCTTTGAGTTTGGCGGTGTGGTCATACAGGTACAGAGGCGTGCTGGTGAGCCAGATGAAAGCCCAGATGGCGACACAGACACCAACAGCCACTTTGTTGTTCTTCCTCTGCTGGGACAGAGGGTGAGCCACCACCCAGTACCTCTGCACACTGAGGCAGGCGATGAACAGGACAGAGCAATACATGTTTCCATAGAAGAAGCTCACAAAGACCTTGCACAGCGGCTCTCCGTAGATCCAGTTGTTGCCGTTAAAATGGTAGGAAATTTTTAAAGGTATCCAAATGACAAAGAGCAGGTCAGCCAGAGCTAAATTGGCCATGTAGATGGATGACGGGTGCTTCTTTTTAGTCCTGAAGAGAAACACCCAGATGGCCATGCCGTTGGCAGGGAGTCCCACCGCAAACACGATGATGTAAACGACAGGGAGGAAGACTGTGGTGAGATTACTCTTCAGCGTGTCAGATGTTGTCTGGTCCACAAGAACTTGTTCTGAGTTTTTAGGGTCCTGTACCCCAAAGAACCCTCGTCCTTTACCTACAACATGACAAAATTGAATGCATATTAGGGCTGAAATCATGATCGATTAATCATTTATCAAACAGAAATATTAAACATTCTCTTCGTCCAGCTTCTTAAAAGTGAGGATTAGCTGTTTCTCTCTGTTTTATATAACATTTTAACTGATTATTCTGGATCAAAGACTATTTTGAGGGATAGAACTAGTTCTTGCTCAGGCATTTTTTTTGAAAACATGTAAGATTATTGACGGATTAATCTATAATAAAAATGATCATTTCTAGCAGCCTTCATACAGCAACTACAACTTTTACTGTTACTCAAGTAGTGCAATGTAGACCAATGCGTTCTACAACAGCATCCCATAAAAATAAGAATTAAAAACAATTATGATACAGATAAGGGGAAATAAGCCATTTGTTTTCATCACGACGTTTTTATTATATATTACATTATTTTCTTGTGCCTGCATTTGCCCACACTTCTGTTTGGAAGCTGACCACCATCCAATGTCAGAAATACCAATTCCGTCGAAAAAAATCTCTCCAATTATGACAACAATGTTTTAAAAACATTTAGCTTAATAAACTTACGTATCAATAGTGTCTGTCTACATGAATAAACTCTCTTGAGATGAGACTAATAACGGCTCACGAGCTCAGTATGTAAGCGCGAGACAATAAACGGAGGGACTTCCGGTCTTACCTGCGGCATTTGAGGCACAAAAGCAGCAAAAAATCAACAGTAGCGACAATAACCGAGTTAGATCCATGTCTTCGGAGTTCACACGCTCTCGGCTTTACTCTTCTTTGGCAGTCTCCCTCCAACAACTTCTTAAATGTCGGCTAAAAACACCTACAACCTTGAGAGACACACCCTGAGACTACCTGATGGCAGACTCCGCTTTGTGCGTCATGTCTGACCGCCCACCTGGTTCAAGCTGTCGTAGTGTCAGGGATTTCTATGGAGATAAGTAAACTGATAATAAAGTATATTATAATAATAATTAATAACAATAATAATATATGAAAGAGTAGATGTTAATACCTTTCATTAATATATATTTTATTTATTTATTTATAAAATGCCTCACAGCCTATTAATTTAATTCTGCTGATGACATCCCTTTTTAAAAAAAAAAAAAAAATTTGAAATGAAACTTTTTTAAAAAACATTTTTAATAAATATAACCGGTTCAAAACGTTTCTAGTCTGTTAAATCTTGCTGAAAAAGGCAGAAATATGATTTGAACAATTTCACTATTTCCTGCAGCAAATTCATTTTGGTCCCCCACATATGGAGGTATACAGTAAAAACAAATAGAGAAAATAGTTGCTGTATTTAATATAAATACTGCATTACAAATACAATCAGAATTCAGAGGCGTTACCTCCCATCAAAGGAAGTGTTGATGTGTTTGAGTTAAATATAGATTAACCTGTTGATTTCTGTGGTTTGCAGGTTTCAACTTGCTTCCTCACTGTATTCTGTGTTTTGGGTGGATATGTACAGTTGTGTGCGATGTTATGGGCTGTAAAAGAAGATAATATGTTCTATAATTCAGTTGTTCATTTTGTGTAGATTTCACATCAACACTGCAACTATTGATTATTTATAATTTATTTATTATTATCATTTATATTATCAATGAATCTTGTCAATTACTTTGTGTTTTTTGAAACATTACACAATGTTGAAAAATGTCCGTCACAATGTCCTCAAGCCTAAAGTGATCTTCAACTGTCCTTGTTTGTCCGGCCAGAAGTACAAAACTATACGCAAAAATATTCAGTTCACTTTTATGTAAAACAAAAAGCAGCAACAAATCAATTATCATTGAGGATTAATTATCTGTTGCTGGACTAATCAACTGGTTATTTCAACATTTTATTACAAAACTCCCACTGTATGGCACCATAAATGTAAGTAAATATAAGAAATTGTTAATATTCCATGCAGATGGTTCAGATATAATGGACTTATTTATGAACATTATTAAACTAAATATCCTCTTGGTTTGTACTAACGTTGTACAGATCTTCATTCTCATTTCGTACGACTCTTTGGAAGTAAAGGTTTCACCCTAACACCTGTTAGTTGTAAGATCACGTGAGCTCTCTTCCCCTCCCTCATTGTGTAAAAACTGAGAACATCTAAGAGGATCAGTTAACTCTGAAGCTGAATAGTAAATTGTAAATATGAAACTGAGGCAAGTTTTTATGCAGGATCGGGGCTAAAACCTGTGAGGCAGGAATCTAAACAAACAAATATTTCAGTAAGGGAAGCTTTTTTTTTTTTTTTTTTTTAGGTTATTAAGATATAAAACATTATAAAATCTGATTCATTCTTTTTATGTACGTTTCACTTCTCTGAAATGTTTTTTGTACAACTCTGTTGACCGGTTTTGTTGAGACTCAAATTAGAGGCACAAACTACGACTGTACGTTTAATAAATTGAAAAATACAGTTTTCTTGTTTTCTTTGTAAAGTTTAATACATTGCACCTAACCTACAGGGATTTGGTCTTAAAGGCCTGATAAAAAACATTTTCACAGTTTATAGGACCACAAATGAATCTGTGCTTCAATAAAAGAAGATTTGGCCATTGAAAATTTAAATAACTTGCCTATAATTTCTCATGGTTCTATACTATGGCTTAGAATATAATGATAATAATAATAATAATAATAATAATAGGACTTTTAGAAGACAGTCAAAATAAACATTGAATTTACAGCAAAAGGTTAAAATACAAGGATTGTTTTGAAAACAAGGAACATGCAGCTTAACCTTTACAACGGTCAGTCTGACATAGGCAGAAAAAATGTCAATAACCAAATACAAAGTTTGCTGAACTCAGCCAAAGTATGAAGAAAACCCGCAGAGCGCAATGTGGCCGAGAATCTTTTATCATTAAATCACCTTTAAATTTTTTTTTTTCAGCATTTCCCTGCTGTATAAAAATTTCTAAAAATCAACACTTGCCCAATGTTAGTTGATGAACTTCGTTGCTATTGAAGCTAATAGTAGTGACAGCGTTTGCTGCAGGTGTGATTGTTAAAAAAAAAAGAATTAAAAAAAAAAAAGTACAATTAACTGTGCCAACGATCCCACCTTTAATATATAGATATAACAAATCCTGAGAGCCTGTAATCTTATAGAAATACAGTGTGTCTACGGCAGGCATGAGAACAAATATTTAAGACATTTGTAAATTAAATTTGACTTTTTTTTATACATTTGAAGACCTTTTTCATTTTTAGTAAAATTAAGACTATACATATAGAAATAGAATACTAGAAATATGAGACATTAAAAAAGACCTGCAGACAGTGTGACGGGGGAGTTGTACATTTACTTTTATTGACAAACTTTTAAAATGTAAAGTATAAATTATGACTTTGAAAATCACATACAAGATACAAACATATGTCGACATGTTACATTTTAGGTCTCAAAACCTTGTGGTAGGTCAAAACGCTGACAAGAAATTCATCTCAATAGATCTGCAGCGTGGATGAAAAGATCAAACGTATTTAAAAAAAATAATAATAAAGACCAAATTTCAATGCTTCATGCACCATTGAAATCAAATAAAACTACATCGAGCAAGTGCAACAAATTTATGTCGGATTATCAAAAGACAAAAAATTAAAATGTTCTTACAAAATAACATTTTAAAAACAGCAGTAACTTAAGACAGAGCAAAGCTTCTATGAGGTCTTTACAACAGATGACTCCACAACGTTTCCTCACAGAGATGGAGGAAGTCACAGTAAAGAAATCCATGTTATGTTATACCTAAGGGGATTTTAATGTTGAGGAATTAGCTTTAAAAAAACAACAACGATGCACTAGCACTCCGTGCTCTGAGTGTTCCTCGACTGAGACGAATACGTGTTGCTCTTCTTGGAGTACTTGAGCGCACTGAAGGAGACCCTCATCCTCTCCACTGTCCTCTGACTCCTGCACAGGAACGTGTTCTTCACATGCTCCCTGAATTCCTCAGAGATGAAGTAGTAAACAAAAGGGTCGAAGCAGCTGTTGAGACTCGCCAAGCACAGTGTGGTGATGTAAAATCCGTACAGGTTGTTGTTGGCCTCACTCAAAAGGAGGATGTAGTGCACCAGCAACATAATATTACTGGGGGTGAAGCACACTAAAAACATCACCAGCACCGTGATGATCAAGACCACAGCCTTCCGCCGCTTCTTGGCAATGGCAGGGTCCGTCATGCTGTTCCTGAGAGCCTTGAGCATGAGGGCGTAGGATACGATGCACACGATGGTGGGAGCAACAAATCCCAGAGTTCCCATCGTCAGGAAGTAGCCCGCGGCGATTTTCTTCTGACTGGGCCTGGTGACGTCGTGGCAGGTGGCGATGTTGAGGTTCGTTACTCTGACCTCTTGGTCGTACAGGTAGAGAGGGATAGTGATGAGCCAGACCACCACCCAGACCGTGATGGAGACACCGACAGCTACACGGTTGTCCCTCTGCTTCTGGGAGAGCGGGTGGACCACGGCCCAGTAACGCTGAACACTTATACAGGCGATGAAGAAGATGGAGCAGTACATGTTGCCATAGAAAAAGGCTACCAGCACTTTGCACAGCCCCTCTCCGTAGATCCAGTTGTTGCCGTTGAAGTGGTACGCGATTTTTAAGGGCACCCAGATGACAAAGAGCAGGTCAGCCAGAGCCAGGTTGGCCATGTAGATGGAGGACGGGTGCCTTTGCTTGGTCCTGAAGATGAACACCCAGATTGCCAAGATGTTGGTGGGCAACGCGACAACAAACACAAAGATGTAGATGATTGGGAGGAAGACGGTGGTAAGGTGGCTGCTCAGGACTTGTTTGGCTAGGGAGCTGACCTGCACGCCATCGTTGGTCTCTGTACCGGTGAAGCCTCTCTCCTCTGAGTCAAATCATGATATGAAAACATACGAAAAGCAGAAGTGCAACAGGTTTACAATACGTGCAGGAACATACTACAAATATACCTATATGTGAAACTCAGTATAATACCAAAACTGGGAAAATACTCCACTACAAGTAAAAGTCCTGCATTCAAAACCTCACTTAAGTAAAAGTATACAAGTATTATTAGAAGAAATTACAAAAAGTACTCATGTGCAGTAAAATGTTCCCTGTCAGTGTTTTACTATTATATATGATGTGTTTTAGGATTAATATTACTGCTGGATTTATATGTATGTTGCATTTTACAGCTGTAAAAGTTTAAGGTTGTGGTCATTTTAACTCCTTTATATACTGTTGGGTAGTTTAATACACAGCAATGCTTCATATTCTATAAACTCATCACATGTTTGTAGCTTTGTCCTGTGAGAGCTATATAACCACTTTTCATGAGCTCAGAAAAAAACGCCCCTTTTTCAACATAGTGTCAACACATTTTCCAGCTGATCCAACAGGGTTTTTTTTAAATAGTTTATTTATTTAGCTTAAGAAGTAGGAGAATTTCCCCAAGCCATAAAAGGAAAACTTTATCCTTCAGTTTATCACAACATAAACATTTTATTTTTTAAAAATCAACACATCTTGAACACACAGTTTTTCCTGGACAGGAAGGGTATGGTCAGCTGTCAGACAAATGTATTGGAGTAAAAAGTACAATATTTGAATCAGATATAGTGGATTAGAAGAATAACGTCGCGTAAAATCTAAATTCTCAAATAAAAAGTACCTCAAATGTGCACTAGCAGCACAATACGTGAGTAAATGTATTTAGTTACATTCCACCGCTGGACTCGGTTCCTTTCAGCGGTGAGCACTTTGACCTTTGCTCTACTCTATAACTGGGCATTTGAGCAGGAGTCATCTGCTTCAAAAACGACCCACTTTACATATAACTTTATAACTTCAGTGCTATCAAACCACGTCCGAGGGACTAACCCAGCCTGGAGAGGCCTGAAACAAACAGGGCCGATATTCGACGTATGTAGTTGAGTAAAGCACTTTTTGGACGCTCGTCTTACGAGACAATACAAACATGGACTATAAACGGATGGATCTTTACCTTGCTCCGACAGGCAGGTGTGCGCGCAACACGAAAGAAGGAACAGGTGAAACCATCGCGTCCTCGGAGCCATGACTGCACAACATATGTTCCAGTAATATCCGCAGGTGTGGCTCTGTCTGTCTGTTTGGTTCTTTTATTTTTTTTAACTGCCATGCCTTTTCCATATAGTCTCCTTTAACACTTGCGTGATCACCCAGTGTGTGTGTGTGTGTGTGCGCGTGTGTGTGTGTGTGTGTGTCACCCTGTCACGTGATCGCGCGCAGCCTATCGAGACACGAAACAGACAGAGGACGGGTTGAACGAGTTTAAAGGCAGTTTATCAATGATATCCGTAGACTACAGGGCAGTGACTAATATTATCTTCTAGGTTATTATTAGAGGACATTGTCATTATACGTATGGGGCTTTTATTTATGGCCATTTGCTGCTGAATGCCCTATTATATAGGGGCCCTATACAATGATCCAAACTTTTATTCTAGACAGTGGTTTGCTCAAGTACTGTACTTAAGTACAATGTTGAGGTACTTGTAGACTTTACTTGAGTATTTCCATTTTATGCTACTTTCGACTTCCACTCCAGTACAATTTGGGAGGCAAACATGGTACCTTTTACTTTGTAGCCGCATTTATTTGACAGCTGTAGTTACAAGTTACTTTGAAGATTTTTGATTATTTCTACAAAAATATGAATGAACTAATAAAAAATAGGATACAATACGGGTTAGGTTAAAAGCTCCTCCTTTACCGGCTGCAACGATAACATTAACGCATCAATAATTATAATTCAGTACTATAATATACATTGTGCACAGCAGGTGTTGTACTTTCAGTACTTTAAGTTCATTTGTGTATACACTTTTGTACTTTTTCTTGTGTACGGTTTTGATTCGCAGGAATGCTACTTGTAACTGTAGCATTTCTACTTTGACTTTTTCCACCACTGATTTTTAGAAGACATGTTAGCCTCATTTATGAAACGCAAGCATCTAAAGGCATCTCCTTAAGTATGATATAATTACGATCATAGTTGGATCTACTTCTGTTTTCCACTACATTACCTGTGAACTTGTGAAGAAAAACATGTAAAATGTATGGATGTAAAAACATACACAAGGCTGAGTGTGTAGCCTATGGTATGTGATATGCTATATTAAACATGACTTGTACTGCTGGTTGTCCCCGTAGTTTATTTCTCCATGCCACTATTTGGCCAATTATTTTCCTTATTTTAATTGAACCTTTATTGAGCCAAGATAGGTCCCGTTGAGATTTAAAAAAAATATCTTTTTTCGAGGGAGTCCTGGTCAAGATAGGCAGCAGCACAAGACACACACACACACACAAGTGATTGGGGACAGTAAACATGAGAACAGACAATACTACAATATATAAAGTGTTGTTTTAGCTCGGATTGAAAGATTAAAAAAGTGGTTATTCAGTCAGTAGTCCCTCTGCTAACACTGATACACAGTGACACAGGTCAGCGTCTGTCCCTCAGGTTACCTTTTACTAACAGTATCGTAGCGCTGCCTGCTGGAGGAGAGAAGAACCTGGACGATGGTGTAACACGACAGCCTTCCATGATAAACTACTTCAACCAGCAGAGAGCAGCACGGAACAAACTATGTCCATTACTGTTGTTCATTGGTCATCTTGAAAACACTATCACAATGATAAAACATGTTTATTCAGAGACCCAAAGTGGTATATATATACACATCGTGGTAAATATATATATATTTTAAAAAGTAAAAAGTGAGAACATGATTGAGAGCTTTTTCAAATGTGAAACACAAGAAAGTGCTTAAAAAACAAGCTTCTCAGCAAACATATATTTAAAAAAATAAAAATATGACAAAAGATATGACAAAACAGCAGTTTCATTCCATTAAATGTAATACTTACAGATTCACTTGCAACTTATAAATGCATAAGCTCTTATACATACAGTGCACAAAAAAAAAGCATTTCATAGTATGAACTGTTGAGCAGAATTATTCTAGAAAGCACATTCTTATCTTATCTCAACTTCCTTCCCTTCTTTTCATTCATCATTTAAAAAGGCATGTCATTGCACATTTGTCGTTATAAAGACTTATAGTTATTATTGTTGGCACGATAGGTTCAGTTTTCCTTCCTCCATTCTAATCATGAAAGTAAAATACATATAGAAACCCCACAGATTAACCTTGTGCTCTTCATCTGCTGATACTTGGGCTTCATAATAACATTTTTCGATTGTTTCATAACTTTTAAATCACAGGTAGGAGTCAAGTGACTCTGGTTAATGTCTGCTCAATTTGAGTCCATCAGACGAGCAGCTTCTTGTATTGGCTGTTGAGATTTGCTTGGAAAGAGTCAATTTTGTTTTTTTGAGTGTTTATTTTGGAGCTTTCTGCACTGCTGGATTTCAGAATTGTTCTGGAGCTGGATCTGCAGGAATTGGATGAGGAATGACTGCTACTGCCCACTGTAATCTTCTGACACCTCAGCGCGTTGGATAGTTGCCTCTGGCACTGGGATGATCCAAAGTAGTAGACCAGAGGATCCAGGAGGCAGTTGAGACTTCCCAAACACATAAACACCAGATAGACTGTGTAGGAGCCATCGGGGGTCTCCTGGCTACTCTCGACTCCCTCGTTAAACTGCAGGTAGTGCGCTAGAAGCAGACAGTTTGTGGGTGTGAAACACAGCACAAAAATCACCAGCACGGTTAAAGCCATCACCACTGCTCTTGTTCTTCTGCGGGAGCTTCCCGGGACCCCGCGCGGGACCTTGCTCAGCGACCAGATCACCCGGGCGTAGGACACCACGGTGACGAGCAGAGGCAGGAAGAAGAGGGCGCAGCAGAGGGTGGTGAAGTAGATCTTGTAGTGCCAGATTAGCTTGTGTGCGGGTTGGACATCATGGCAGGTGGTGATGTCCAACTCTCTGAGGTGGACAGTTTGGTTGGAGAAGACAAGGGGCACCGAACCAGCGAGGGATAGTATCCACATGGCTATGCAGGCTATGTTTGCGTTCATTGGCCTTCTCCAAGACAGGGAGTCGATAGGATAGACTACAGCGAGAAGCCGGTCCACACTGATGCAAGCTATGAGGAGAACAGAGCAATACATGTTCCAGTAAAAAGCTGCAGTGATCACACGACACATGAACGGGCCGAATATCCAGTTGTTGCCGCCGAAGTGGTAGGCGATCTTGAAGGGGAGCAGCGTGGCAAAGAGCAGGTCAGCGCAGGCCAGGTTCAGCATGTAGATGGCTGCCGGCTTCTTAGGCTGGATCCTGCGAGTGAAGGCCAGCACTGCACAGATGTTGATCGGTACACTGATGAGGCAGACCAGCGTGTAGAAGGAAGGTATGAGGATGGTGGACACGGGGCCCGTCAGAAACAGCAGCGCCTCCTCTGAGATTTGCAGCCTGCTGGAGATGGTAAGGTTACGCAACCGGCCACTTGCAGAGCCATCCAATTGCACATCATCTACTCGCGAAAATTCATCCAGCTCTATCGGTTCATCTGTGACTGAACGGTCAAAAAGGATGAAGGTCCGTCCTCGACCACTGACTGCAGAGAGAAAGAAATGTTTCAAAAATGAAAGACAGTTTAATCAGGGTATTAACAGGTAGTTTGTGTTCATGTAAAGTTATATTATAGAGTTGAAACAATCAGTTGATTAATCGACAAAAAAAATTATAAACATCTATTGTTTTTGGGAATCAATTCATCTCTTAAGTAATTTTTAGAACAAAAATGCCAATAATCTACTGGTTCCAGATTCTCAAATGTGAATATTTGCTTTTCTTCTGTTATATTAAATTGAACATCTTATATAAATAGAACAAACAAGCAATTTGAATATGTCAACTTGGGCCTTGGGAAATTATGCTGGGTCATAGACTAAGTGATTAATTGGGAAAATGATCAGCTCAATTGATAATGAAAATAATTTGTGCTGCAGCTCTAAATCAATTTGCAGATTAAAAGAACACATAATAGACTATTTTGATAATTGGTTTCAATAATTTTTTAAGCAAAAAAAGGGAAGAATGACAAATATTCTCTGGCTCTAGCTCCTCAAATGAAAGGATTTGTTGCTTTTCTCTGCGTTATATTGTAAACTGAATATCTTTGGGTTGAACAAAACAAGACATTTGATGACGTCACCACGGACTAGTGATTTGCATTTTTTTTTCATATACGATTAATCAAAAGAATCGACATCCCGAAATCAATCGATACTGTTTTTTCATCCCTCTTCTATTATAATATATTATAGGGCTGCATTAACAGGTATTATCCTTATCAATTAATTCCCAAAGTTCGACAAAGTTTGTTTGACCAAATGTCAAAAAAGCCAAAGATGTTCAATTTACTATGATTTATGACAAAGAAAAGCAACACATATATTGACTTACTTACATATTTAAGACTGTTTGACAATGTTTCACTAGTTCTACCTGAAACAATTGAATTAATCATTCAATTCAATCATTAGTCATTTTCTATTGATCAAATAGTGATTAATCAACTAATACGTTCAGCCCTTTCATATTATATAGAGTAAATCATGTCAAATCATACACTTATAGGCCGTAATGTATTAGGCCTACTGTACAAAGCTACATAGCCTACAGTATTTCTAATAAGATACAAAAAATAAATAAAAAATCATATTTAACAGCTGCTTTAAATTCAATAGAAAGTGACTTCTTACCGTTATTGGCTGCAGCCGAGTGAGCACGCGCACACAACAGAACCAGCAGCAAAGTTTTTGGACACATTGAAAACATGTTGCTGGCAAAAAACGAAGTCACCAAAACAGGAGAGAGAATATTAAATATCGACAGTCCGCGTCTCCGTGCTTCTCGCGTCTCCTCCGGTTTAATCCTGCGGCTCATCATCACCAGTGACCGAAACGACCCGCTTTGTCCCCCGCCTTGTCCCCGCCTTGTTCCCCGTGTTGTCCCCGCCCACAGTCCGGGGGTCCTCGGGTCCGCTGCAGTCTGACATTCCGATCGTCTGATGTCACCTTCCAGTCAGCAGCAGCAGCCAAAAGCCATTATGTTGGAGCTCTAAATGAACTGAAGCAAAAACGAACCATTTCCTTCCATCTTGTATTTATTTTTGTATTTGTTATGTAATAGAAACCCGTGCAAACGATAACATCACAAGTAATTATGTAAACTTGCAAGGCGACCTGGCTCACTGTTCTTCACTCTAGCCTGAAAGTGCAACATAACATCTCTATTGTCAGATTGTATCACCATGGAGATGCTGTTACAGGAATGAAACCTTAAAGTAGCCTAAGTAAAGATGTATTTACTATTATATAGCATGTTGGCCTTCACAATAAAATAATATAACACAAAAGCAACAAAACAGAAATTACACCAACAAAAAAAAGAGAAAGAAAAACATTAGTTCAGAAAAGCAACAAAGTGAAAAAAGTTTTTTTTTTAAATTGGATGATTTAAAACTAATCAAACTCTTTATACTCTTTATATTTAGCTTCATAGGTAGCTTACTCCGCTCTTCATACTTAGTTTGGTGTGGTAATTCTTATTTTTTATTTTGCCAAATACTGCACCTTACCGCATCTTGTGGAATATTGCGCCTTAATATTGCACCTTACACCATCTCAGCTCATCTTAGTTAAAATATTTCTACATATATATATATATATATTGTATAAAACATTTTGCACTATTTGTACATTTTCTGCATCTTATACCGTCTCCTACTGTTACTATGTGTATTGCAACTGTTGCACAACAGTTTCCCTCTTATTTTATCTTATCTTATCTTATCTTAGAGGGCAAGCCAACACATGCTCTGTCTTCCTCTTAAAGCCAAGATCTGAGAACATCCAACAAACAATGTTTAGCAAAATAGAGACTCATCATATGGACACATTTATTCTGAAGATGCATTCTTACCTATGTAGTGCATTATAGGTAATAACTAAACTGTTATATTGTCCACTGGCAGCCGATGAAGAGAGGCAAACATTAGAGTAATGTGGTCTTTCTACAGTGTGTTCACCAATGTTCATGCAGTTTCACACGCATTTATTACTAGCAGATGTCTTAGAACTGGGGTTAGGGGCATTGGTGATCTTGCACTTTGAGTGGGGGGCTGGGGTTTAAGGTTAAAGTTAAACTTAACTGTTCTGTAAGAGAACAAACTGCCTCGCTGAGTTGAGTGGCCGCAGCTACATGACCTCAGGTCGACTACACATATCATAAAAATAAAATAAAAAACACATCTTTCTACAATTTGTTGCATTCAGTCACTTAAAGTGATGTAGCTGAGAAAATAGTGCTTGGGCTCACAGCAGGATACCAGTATGTGCATTTTATAGATATGTTTTTCATGTTGTCACCGTCAGAGTTGATGTTGAGTGTGAAAGCTTTAGTGCGATCAAAACATCCACCGACGTACTTTCCGGGACGTGGAAGTGCAGATCGTCTATAGACACAACATTATGTGCTCGTGGTGAATCCCTGGAGATGCTAAAGTGCTTCCTATTTTCTCTCATCAAAGCATTTATTTTGTTTTTTTGGTTTCTGTGTGGCTAAATGATTTCTTTACTGGCTTATGTAAACTAGATGTTTGGACTCTAATGGCCTCTCTTTCCAGGACATTACGTGGTATTTACTTATTTCTTTGCAAATGGCAAGACAGGTCCCACTGCTCTGGTCGAGATCACGATTGAACAAGCTAAAGTCACGTTGGCATTTACCTTCGTGTTTGGACAGAAGATAACACTTGGGACAGAGAACGTGTGTTTGTTAGAAAGAAAGAGGCATGTGCCGGGTAGAGTAAAAGAGAGAGGACGGGGCAGGATGAGGTGGGAGTCGTCTGACTCATTCATCCTGAGCTTTATATCCACCGGGACTCAATATCTGAGCTCACAGACAGACAGACTAAACCCATTTCCTGACAAAAATAGTTGTAACAATGGTCTGTTTCTTTCATTTTAGCACAGCGGTGTACTGTAACGCGCCCCATGATTAAACTAAGCTGAGATATCAGATCCTTTTATGCTTGTACAGATCTTTAAGTTCTCGTTTTCTGCTGTTTGTTGATGTAAAGGCCTATTTTGACATTTTATGATAGAAGCTTATTCATTTTCTACGAGGTGGATGAGGAGATAGATACCGTTCTTGTGTCTGTTTTATATGAACCTTGGGCCAAGAGGTTAGCTTATCTTAGCATAAAGACTGGAAACAGGGAGAAACTGCAAGCTTGGCTCTGATCAAACGTAGAAAACAATATCTGCGTACCAGCTCTAAAGCACACTGATTAAAACGCTATATCCTTCCTGTCGGACCTGTCATCACGGAGAGATTGCAAAGGCAATAAGTGGAGACACAAATAAGTCACTGACCTTGGCCAGGAAATAGTCTGCCACGTATAAGCCTCCTAAACAGCAACTTGCTGTTTTAAAAAACTTTTTGTGCAGATAAGTGAGCTTTAGCGTTCCTGGTAGACAAATGTTGTTACCTGAACAGAGACATGCTAGCCGTTTCTTTATGCTAAGCTAAGCTAACCAACTGCTTGCTGTATCTAACTCTTAGCAGGAAAGCAAATAAGCTGATTTCCCAAAGCGTTAAATTGCTTCTTTAGACCCGCAATAACTGTTTTTTTTGGAGCAGCAGAAACAAGCTGTGGACACAACCTTGTCCTACCCTTTAAGTTGATATCGTGAACTTGTTGGCAAACAGTTGCTTATTTACACACCCAGCAGTTTCTGAGCAACATTATCATTCATTTGGAGTCGTATTTGTGTCCATCGGATGAATATAGGTCCAATATTCACTGTTTTAGCTCTGTTTCTGGTCTCCACCAGATCCTGAGTGAAATATCCGTCTTTTAGCTGCTAAATGTTCCACTGTGTTCACCAGCTGCTTGCTAACTTTGTCTGAAGGGAGTTTGGTGCTAGGCAGGAAGCACACTGAGCGTTTATCAGAACTTTTTCTCTGCCTGATATGGCAGAAAACAAAGCAGTGGGAGGAAACCAAAAGTAGCAGAGTGCTAAAACAATAAAAAAAAAAAAAAAGAAGCTCCATAGAGTAGAGGGGAACTGCAGGGTTAGGGTGATAATTATCATCACCATGAGCGATACCTTTCACATACAAGAAGTCATGCCATTGTTAATATAGAAATATTCATTATAGCTGTTTTACTCTGTCATGAGAGAAAGTGCAGCTGGACATGGTGTCCACTTCAGAGGGTATGTTGTTCCTGCAGCGTGCTGGGCTTAGGCGTGTCCAAACTAACATAAGTGCATTCCGTCTCATAGGAGGAGGCAGGATACAGACTGTGGGAGATTAGGTCCAGAGCAAAGTCAGGGGCACAGTTCCAGGCCAGTTTAATTCCTGTTGTTTACTGTCTCAACTTTAGCACATTGTATCGTTCTCCGGGCATGAATTCAACAATAGGAGTTTTGCACTTTTTTGGGAAAAGGAACAAACATAAACACGGACGAGGAAATGAGGAAAGTTTTAAAAAATGTCTCAGCAAGTCACCAGGGATCCCAAAATCCACAAATTTAAAAAAAATGTTTAATACATTCTTTAGAGGAAATGGAGACAGAGGCAGTCCGACTGCATTCTCACACAAATAAAAAATAACTTTAAAAAAGATTTTAACATCAGCTGTTTTTGTTTTGTTTAAAAAACAAAAACAGCTGTGTGGTGTAGCACGCATCAGTGTGTGTACATGTGTGTATGTACACGACAGACTGAAAAACACCTGAAAGAGGAACTTTGTGTATTTTGGTCCATCAGAAGGTGTCTGGCATTAAATAGCCTCTAGAAAATATGCAAACCTGCGATCCTAATGATGCTCAAACCATTTCTTTAACAGCGTGTCTCAACATTCAGCATGATGAACTTACATCTACAATTGGAGGAGCAGTTGGAGAGCTTTCAACATGAGGGGCTGGCCTTCAGAGAGGTCAGTGCAGCTGTGCTGTCAAACATGCTGAGTGCAAGTATGTTTAATGTAATGCCTCGTCTGGACTTATTTAGACACAGTGCAGGAAGAAGTATTCTGATCCTGTGCAGTGTATTAAAGAAATGTACTGTCTAGTAGATACAGAAAGTATTATCAGCAACATGTACTCGCACAGTATCTATAGTATGTGCAGTACTCCAAAAGAGTAGATCTGGGGGAGGATGTGTCGCTGTTTTTAGCCATATTTTTTGAAAGCTGAATGCAAATCCTGAAGAAAATCAATCTTTTCTATATTTGATCTGAAACATACAAACCGGCCATGGGTACAGAGAAGTGGCAGCCACAGCACAACTTTTTTTTTTATCGTCTACCCACATATCGTTGATATCCATAAGAGAAAACCACAAACTGTGGGCTTTTCCACATAACTACACTCTTGTATAAGATCTACATCATTGTGGGAAACAAGGTTGTTGGCAGCAGTAAAAGACGAAGCTTTTCATCTAAATATCTGGATGTATAGAGGAGAGAGGCAGCGCTCCAGGAATATAAGAGCCACGTTGGTGGGTTATTCTGAGCCATAATAAAGTAAAGTGCAACATGGAAAATGTAGTTTTGGAACTACGGTTGCCATTCTTCGGGGGATGTAAACAGGAAGTGCAAAGTCACATTCCAACGTCAGGTCCTAAACTTTATGCTCCAACTCCTAAACAAGTCATTACTCACCCAGCATAACAGTTAGTGTACATTTTTATGAAACAATACATTCCTCAGGAAGAGCAAGAGAAGAGGGATGTCCCCATAAGGATGGTCAGACAGGCAACAGATGGTGTGTGTATGTGTGTGTGTACAGAAGAGCGAGACATAATAAAATCACAGCGAGGACAATCAGGAGGACAGAACCATAGATAGTTTGTTAACGTAGATCCGGGAGGATGTCGAGAGACTTCCGGTGCCACCATCATCACTGCCTGATATCACTTTGGGTAGTTTAAGATGACCATATGTTTGTTTTTTTTAAACGTAAAATATGAAAAGTGTAAAGTGGCTAATGAATATAGCTGTGGGGACTTCCACTCTGCTCAGTCTGCTTTCTGAGTTGTTCCCTTTTCTGCAAAAAACAACACAACACTTTTTCTTCCAATCGTTTTTTTGTAAAAAGAAAATAAATTCAAGAACCCCAATGGCACATCAAAAAAGAGGAGGTGTGACCCTGCCCGGAGGAAGCCCGGGGCCCCCGTCTGGAGCCAGGCCTGGAAGGGGGGCCCGTCAACGAGCGCCTGGTGGCCGGGTTTGCCACGGAGCCCGGCCGGGCATAGCCCGAAGAAGCAACGTGGCACCCCCCCCCTCTCCATCATGTGGGCCTACCACCCGCAGGAAGAACCGTTGGGGTCGGGTACAGTGCCAGACGGGTGGCAGTGAAGGTCGGGGACCTCGACGGACCAGACCTGGGCGGCAAAGGCTGGCTCTGGGGACGTGGAACGTCACCTCTCTGTGGGGGAAAGAGCCGGAGCTTGTGCGGGAGGCGGAGCGCTACCAGTTAGATCTGGTTGGGCTCTCCTCTACGCACAGTCTCGGTTCTGGAACCGTACTCCTGGATAGGGGTTGGACCTTATTCTTCTCTGGAGTTGCTCAGGGTGTGAGGCGCCGGGCGGGTGTGGGGATACTCACAAATCCCCGGCTGAGTGCCGTTACGTTGGAGTTCACCCCGGTAGACGAGAGGGTCGCCTCCCTACGCCTACGGGTTATGGGGGGGAAAACTCTGACTGTTGTCTGTGCATATGCACCGAACAGCAGTTCAGAGTATTCGGCCTTCTTGGAGACCCTGAATGGAGTCCTCTTGGGGGCTCCAGTAGGGGACTCCATAGTTCTACTGGGAGACTTCAACGCACACGTGGGCAACGATGGAGACACCTGGAGAGGCGTGATTGGGAGGAACGGCCTCCCTGATCTCAACCCGAGTGGTTGTTTGTTATTGGACTTCTGTGCTAGACATGGGCTGTCCATAACAAACACCATGTTCGAACATAAGGATGCTCATAAGTGTACATGGTACCAGAGCACCTTAGGCCGAAGATCGATGATCGATTTTGTAATCGTATCATCTGATCTGAGGCCGCATGTTTTGGACACTCGGGTAAAGAGAGGGGCGGAGCTGTCAACTGATCACCATCTGGTGGTGAGTTGGGTCAGGGGGTGGGGGAAGAGTCTGGACAGACCTGGTAAGCCCAAACGGGTAGTGCGGGTGAACTGGGAACGTCTGGAGGAGGCCCATACCCAAGAGACCTTTAACTCACACCTCCGGCGGAGTTTCTCTGGCATCCCTGTGGAGGTTGGGGGCATTGAGCCTGAGTGGTCAATGTTCAAAGCTTCCATTTCTGAAGCTGCGGCGGGAGCCTGCGGCCTCAAGGTCTTAGGTGACTCAAGAGGCGGTAACCCTCGAACACCGTGGTGGACCGCGGTGGTCAGGGAAGCCGTCCGACTGAAGAAGGAGTCCTTCCGAGATATGTTATCACGGGGGACTCCAGAGGCGGTTGCAAGGTACCGACAGGCCCGAAGGGCAGCGGCCTCGGCCGTGACAGAGGCAAAGCAGCGGGTGTGGGAGGAGTTCGGAGAAGCCATGGAGAAGGACTTTCGGTCGGCACCAAAGTGCTTCTGGCGTACTGTCCGGCACCTCAGGAGGGAGAAGCGGGGAACCATCCAAGCTGTTTACAGCAGGGATGGAACACTGTTGACCTCAACTGAGGAGGTACTCGGGCGGTGGAAGGAGCATTTTGAGGAACTCCTCAATCCGACTAATACGCCCTCTTTGATAGAGGCAGGGCTGGAAGATTATGGGGGATCATCAGCAATTTCCCTGGTGGAAGTCACTGAGGTAGTCAAACAACTCCACAGTGGCAAGGCCCCGGGGATTGATGAGATCCGTCCAGAAATGTTGAAGGCTTTGGGTGTGGAGGGGCTGTCGTGGCTGACACGTCTCTTCAACATTGCGTGGAAGTCGGGAACAGTGCCTAAGGAGTGGCAGACCGGGGTGGTGGTTCCCCTGTATAAAAAGGGGAACCAGAGAGTGTGTGCCAATTACAGGGGTATCACACTGCTCAGCCTCCCGGGTAAAGTCTACTCCAAGGTGCTGGAAAGGAGGGTTCGGCCGATAGTCGAACCTCAGATTGAAGAGGAACAATGCGGATTCCGTTCTGGCCGTGGAACAACGGACCAGCTCTTCACTCTCACAAGGATCCTGGAGGGGGCCTGGGAGTATGCCCATCCAGTTTACATGTGTTTTGTGGACCTGGAGAAGGCGTATGACCGGGTCCCCCGGGAGATACTGTGGGAGGTGCTGCGGGAGTATGGGGTGAGGGGGGCGCTTTTGAGGGCCATCCAATCCCTGTACGCCCAAAGCAAGAGTTGTGTCCGGGTTCTCGGCAGTAAGTCGGACTCGTTCCCGGTGGGTGTTGGCCTCCGCCAGGGCTGCGCTTTGTCACCAATCCTGTTTGTGGTATTCATGGACAGGATATCGAGGCGTAGTCGGGGGGAGGAAGGGTTGCAGTTTGGTGGGCTTGGGATCTCATCGCTGCTCTTTGCAGACGATGTGGTCCTGATGGCATCATCAGCCTGTGACCTTCAGCACTCACTGGATCGGTTCGCAGCCGAGTGTGAAGCGGTTGGAATGAGGATCAGCACCTCAAAATCTGAGGCCATGGTTCTCAGCAGGAAACCGGTGGATTGTCTACTCCGGGTAGGGAATGAGTCCTTACCCCAAGTGAAGGAGTTCAAGTACCTAGGGGTCTTGTTCACGAGTGAGGGGAAAATGGAGCGCGAGATGGGCCGGAGAATCGGAGCAGCGGGCGCGGTATTGCACTCGCTTTACCGCACCGTTGTGACGAAAAGAGAGCTGAGCCAGAAGGCAAAGCTCTCGATCTACCGGTCTATCTTCGTTCCTACTCTCACCTATGGTCATGAAGGTTGGGTCATGACCGAAAGGACGAGATCGCGGGTACAAGCGGCCGAAATGGGTTTTCTCAGAAGGGTGGCTGGCTTCTCCCTTAGAGATAGGGTGAGGAGTTCAGTCATCCGAGAGAAGCTCGGAGTAGAACCGCTGCTCCTTTGCGTAGAAAGGAGCCAGTTGAGGTGGTTCGGGCATCTGGTAAGGATGCCCCCTGGGCGCCTCCCTAGGGAGGTGTTCCAGGCACAGCCAGCTGGGAGGAGACCACGGGGAAGACCCAGGACGAGGTGGAGAGATTATATCTCCACACTGGCCTGGGAACGCCTCGGGGTCCCCCAGTCAGAGTTGGTCAACGTGGCCCGTAGTGCCACGTTGACCAAAAGCTCCGTAGTGTTCTGTTTCCTGAAGTCATGCCATCTGTTCTGCTTTTGTGTTGAAGATGATTCATTTCCTTGCATGACAATATCCATGAATACATATTAAACTATGCCAGAACTGTCTGAAGTCTAATGACATGCAAGTAGTGCTGACCTCAGTGTTTCTAGGAGACTGAAAACACGGTTTCACTTATTATCTGGAAATTTTGGGAGGTGATCGTCTGTCTTTTCCATGATGTGGCTCTAAACTAAAGACACAGTGGCACACAAGCGCACACTACAAAGAGTCACAAAACCCCGGTGACACAACACCACTATGTAAATCATCATCGACTTTTAATATGGTGAACTTGTTAGCAAGCAATTGCCTATTTATACATGCACATCCAGCAGATACGGAGCAACATTATCATTCATTTGGAGTCATGCTTTGTGGCCATCTGGTGAATGTAAATCCAATATTCACTTTAATAGATACACTTCTGAGGGAAATATCTGGCTCTTAAGCTGCTAAATGTTCCACTGTGGTCACCAGCGAATTGCTAACTGTCCGTCTGCTTTTGAGTTTAGTTTAGAAGAAGAAGTGTTGAGTGTATTGAAACTTTTTTCCTGTTAACAGCTTCCTGCTGCAGCTGGAAACAAGGTTGACGAGAGTGATGAGACTGAAACAAGATGGCAAAACCAAAACAAGGTGAACTGCAAAGTTGGGCGATAATTAACTGTGGGTTCAACACCACGAGAGGAGCCTTTCACATTACACAGAGACATTGATCCATTGGTAAAATAAAACATTACACAGAAACATTGATCCATTGGTAAAATAAAACATTACACAGAGACATTGATCCTTTGGTAAAATAAAACATTACACAGAGACATTGATCC
>CALSBV010012089.1:443031-463872 GCA_943590825.1 Bovichtus diacanthus | reverse complement strand
ACATTGATCCTTTGGTAAAATAAAACATTACACAGAGACATTGATCCATTTGTTAATATAAAATGATGCACTTAAAATGATTACCTCCTACTCTTCCTGTGTGTGTTTTTTTCTTCCTTCTGATATCCAAAAAGACAGTTTTACAGTGGAATGTGGCCCAAATCACCACAGAGTTTAATAGTGTTTATATAAGTACCGCAGAAAGCACAAAAGACCAGTACAGGAAACCATCCAAATTGTCCACTAATGGGGCCACCTGTGATTACCAGTAAGGATAACTGTGTCTTGATGGAGGGTAGGCATAATTCAATAATGCCTTTCACAGGGCGTAATAAATATTGTGGCAACTGCTCGTGTATTCTTGGGAGCATAAAATGCTCAAAAAGAAATGGAATGAAATGAAGGGGAGTGTCGCCCTCTTGTGGGGAACATTGGTAGTTATTTCTAACATTTCTAACAGATAAAAAAGCTGCAAAAAATCATGTTTAGGGTTTTTTTTTTTTTTTAATAACAAACCTGGAAGAGTTACGGGATATTTAATGGATTATTACAGCTCATCTCTAAAGGGGCATAGCCTCACAGTTTGGGGGAAACAATACAATATACATATAGCATCCTATATATCAGTTGCCTCCGTATTTGCTTGATTACAAGTTCTTTCTCTCTGAAATACATACCCTTACATTTGTGAAAAAAAATGAACTTGATTTTTTTTGGTTTCCGTATAAATCAACAGAAAGCAGTGCAGCGGCATACAGTGGCCGTGAGGCAGGAAACAGGTGTGCCTGTTTCCTGCCGGCAGGAAGGAGATGCATCGGGCTTCTTGTCTAAAAAGGCCTCAAATAGATGTGTGATTTCTTTCTTCTTCACAGATACCGAATATCGCTTTCATTTGTGTCCATGTTCACAAATGAATGTTGAATGAAATACTTGAAGCAATGCGTCCATTTATCGGCAAAGTAGCAAATGACTTGTGTCGAACATGTGACCCAGGATGACTCTTTGACTGTTTGTGTATCTCGCGGTAAACATAACCTCTCCGACTTAGCGCAGCCTCTCGTCAAACATGTTTTTGATTTTATGTTTATGTTGTGGTGACGGTGAACTTGACCGCAGATGCATTTATTATCTCTCAGTTTGAGTCATCTCTGTGGTGTTTTTAGTTCCATGATAGCAATGTCGTCAGAGACGCGAGAGGTGGGACATCACACAGCAGTCTGGGGTGACTCTGGGGTCAAACACATGCTGGTAATGAAAACATCTTCCGGCACGTATCTGAGGAACACACTAGTTTCAGGTCACATCTGTGATCAGCTGGATGTTACCGCTCAGATAAAGCTCGATAATAAAATAGTCACTGGAATGTGCAGCGAAAAAAAATGAAACTGTGTATGTCCTGAAGGTAGCTGCACTATTGAAGCAGATAACGTTTCCTACAAATATAAAAAGGCAAGATCAAGAAAAGCGGAAAACCTGATTTGAACTTATCCTAAAACACATCTCCCCCTAGACATTTAGGAATATGACTGCAGTTAGTGTGCGCACATGGGATATTTTTGGCAACTGAAGCATCAGCACACAACTCTCTAAAAGGAGGTTATGAACCACAACATGACACATCTCCATGTTAAAATGACAGAAAAAGAGGGGAGGTGAAGACCAAATAACACTGTTCGTGTTCGGACAAGCTTATCATCTTCAGACAGTCATTTCCTTTCTTTTCCCAGTTTCCTCTTTCACAACAACTCAGGGGGGGTTGGATATGTCTGTCAAGTAGTATATACAGTTTCAGAGAAATGTCAGAACAAGTAGAAACAGAATAGATGTTAAAACAGTGGGAAGAAAATGAGGGGACATTATAGAATACAGCCAATAGGATATAGCAAAGACGTAAAAAAAGGTGTTCTCTAATGTCATGTTGAATCTCAGGACAGTGCAAGGGAGTGACAAAGATCAGTCGTCCTCACTGTGCATGTTAAGCCAAAGGCAACGCGCATTCCTGTCGAGGCAGAGAGAAGATGTGTGTGGGTGTGGGTGTTGTTTTTTTTTTTTTTACTTGGTAGATTTCGGGGAGGTGTTTGTGACTTCAGTACACCCACAGAGCAGCAGCAGCAGCAGCAGCAGACAGAGGTGACGGCGAGCGTACAGTACCAGAGAGAAGTGAGAATCTTCTGTGACACTTATGTTGAGTGTTGTTAACAATAATAACAACAACAACAGCAAAAAGAATTTGAATAATGGGGAAACTTCTTCTCTTTTTCCTCGTTTTTGCTCTCTGTCTGAGTGGTACTCTTCAGAAAAAAGGTAAGGTGAGATTTCTTCAAGCGTGTGCTTTCATTTGACCTCACATTGAACGTATTTTAAAAGGTTCAGCCAGGAGCAGCAGATATTTCTCAGTGAAGTAAATAAGTGATCTCTGGTTGACTTGATTTCTGAGTTAATGTGGAATCAGCAGTGGTGGAATGTCACTAAGTACATTTACTCAAGTGCTTATTTAAGTACCTTTTGTACTACTTTATACTTCTACTCCACTACATCGCAGAGTCAAATGTTGTACTTTTTACTGCACCACATTTGTCTGACAGCTTTAGTTATTGGCACTAGATAAACGGAAAGTTTAGTGTTGAGGAAATTCTCCAACTTCTTAAAGCTGGGTAAAATATTTTAAAACCCTCAGATCAGCTGGAAAATGCACCGTTGCTGGAAGTTTTACATTTTGAGGGATTGTTATCAATTTAAATGTACCAATTTTAACCGAAGCATGCAGATGATCGAACGTTTTAATAAGGCTGAAATGGCTGTTTTTCTGATGAAAAGTTTTTTTTCAGAGATACGTGGTTCTCACAGGACAGCGACGCTACAAACATATGATGATCTTATAGAATATGACGCATTGCTGTAGATTAAACTACCCAACAGTATATAAAGGAGTTAAAATCAGCCCAACCTTAAACATCTAAAGTAAAATGCAACACACAGATTAATGCAGCTGTAATATTAATCCTAAAACATCACATATAATAGTAAAACACTCACAGGGAACATTTTACTGCACTATGACTACACTTATGAATCATAAACATCAAGCTACAACATCTTTGGGTGGTAGACTGTTGGACGGAAACAAGTGGAGGCGTTATTTCCACCTTTCGGTTCTAGGAAAAAATTTGCTATTTTATGACATTTTATACACACAAAGAGATATAAAAATAACCAGCGTATTAATGAAAATATAATGCAGTCCAATCAGCGAATGTGAGCCCGATACCCTTGACATTTATTTTGCTAAAAATATATTGAAGTATAAAATAAGTGTTATGAATAAGACTTTTTTTTATTTCATTTTTTTTTTTTTTTACTTTTGCATTTTCTTGTTTTTGTTGCAGGGAAAAAGAGAAAGCAACAGCACAGGAACAGCTCTGAGGTTGTCGTTGCTGTGCCCAGAACATTGATAGGGCAACTAGTCATTCAGACCAACTTGTTTTTTGACCTAAATGGGACACAAGCTCCCACTTCGTCTCATTCGCTTCCAGCACTGCAGTCCCTAAGCAACGGCACAGCAGGCTACCTCCGCGGCCCCCTGAGCACGCGGGTCATCCCCATCATTTATATGTTGGTGGTTGCTGTCGGGATCCCAGCCAACGTCGCCATCTTGTGCACGCTGGCCACTAAAATTAGGAAGGTGTCGTCCGCCATCCTCTACTGCAGCCTTGCCGTCTCCGACCTCTTGCTCCTCCTCTCCCTCTTCTTCAAGGCTCACTACCATTTCCATGGAAACCACTGGGTGCTCGGAGAGGCTGCATGTCGAGTGGTCACGGCCTGTTTCTATGGCAACCTCTACTGCTCTGCCCAGACGCTGGCCTGCATCAGCATCAAGCGCTACCTGGCTGTAGTGCACCCGTTCATGTACAAATGCCTCCCCAAGAGGACGTTCACTGCCTGGGTCAGCGTGGCTGTGTGGGGGGTGTTTGGTGCCGCTGTCGTCCCCGAGCTCCTCATCCAGCAGAGCTATTGGCTGCCTGAGGTGGACCGCATCACCTGCCATGATGTCTTGCCCCTGCAGTACAACCCCAATATCTTCCTGCTCTACTACAATCTGTTTCTAAACGTCCTTGGCCTCCTGGTGCCGCTGGTGGTCACGGTTGCGTGCTACGCCCGAATCGTGTGCGAGCTCAACCGATCTCACCACGACTGGGCGATGTACATCAAGGCCAGCTCCCTGGTGCTCGTCATCTTCCTGGTGTGTTTCACTCCCGCTGGAATCCTGCACTTTCTCCATTATGTGCAACTGGTTGTGGATGGCACGGATAGTTTGTACGTGCACTTTAAAGTGGCGGTGTGTTTGTGCTGCCTCCATGCCGGTCTTGACCCCTTCCTCTTCCTCCTCATGTCCAAGTCTGCAGGCAGCAAGTCTTACTTCTGGGCCTATAAAGGAAAAACCCTGAGCTTATCTGTCTAACTGGTGATTTTGCAGCAGATAAAGAGGGACATTTTCTCTGTGGCTGGACTTCAAAGAGAAACCAAAAGGACTTTGATTGTACTTAGAATAAGCAAGCAATGGACATACTTCTTTGTCGTAGAATAAATATTTTTTATATAACAATACTTTTTTTGGATGGTAAAAGTGTTAATGTATCATGTGTTGTAAAAAATAAAAATATGTATGTATTTATATATAACACATGGTTTTGTTTCATGGTTTTACAACAACAGTCTGTGTTGTTTTTAGTATTTTCCATTCTGTAGAATTTGGAGGGAAATAATAACACAAAAGTATTTTTTCATATTTGAGTTGAGGTCTTCCTGTGAGGTGCATTTATGATTGAAATGTATAGCTGACAGGGAATGGCATGAAACAGATTGACTTTAGAAAACGAGCTGTGAGGATTAAAACATAATATATTCTGTGTTCAAAGTTTACTTGATGTTCTAGTTATAGCCTTTATATGGCTGAAGCCAATTTCACTTGAATTACTCTTCTTACAGCCATGCTAAATGTGCATTTTGTACAATTTAGAACCTCACTGGTTCTGAGGCCATGGTTCTCAGCAGATATATACACACATATATATATATATATATATATATATGTGTGTATATATATATATATATATATATATATATATATATACACATATATATATATATATATATATATATATATATTTATGTACACACATATATCAGAATCAGAATCATATGTGCATATATATATATATATATGATCCTTTCCTGCTCAGCCTGTAACAAGATGCAGTATGACTGACACACACACACACACACACACACACACGGCAGAGTTTGAACCTGCGTCTCGAACAACACAAAGACTGAAGCAGCAGAAAGTTAATCTGCAGAGAAACAAAGTTTAGAGACTGAAACATGAATTAGCAGTTTAATTGAAATATTAAGGTCACCTTATGGTTTCTTGAGAGCTCAGAGAAACTCTCTCTCAAATCTCTCCTGTGCCGTTTGTGTTTTCTTTTCCTTTTTGTCAACTCTCAGGGGGCTGTTTCATAAAAAGTGTTTTTCTCACTGTGAAAAACTGAAATAGGAAGAGTGTGTTTCAAGACTTTGTGACATGACTTCTATCTCAGCTGAAATGCATCAGGGCTGCTGCAGAGAGGTGTTAACCTCAGCCTGGGTTCCTTTTACATCTCTTAAAAGCGACTTTATTTTTTTTAAGGAAAATGAAACCATAAGACATGCAGCACACGGTCTCAGCTGGTATTGAACCAGAGACATTGCACATAAGAGGCTGTGCTGTAAGCCTTCAGCTACCAAGCTACTTCAGCATCATTTGATTTTTTAAAATCAAATTCAGGGCTTCACTCAAAAGCTGTGTTACGGATTAATAAATATAATTATTCTGCTTTTTGTCAAAAAAGATCTTTGAATAGGTTTACATTGCATTTAGCTGACGCTTTTGTCCAAAGCGACTTACAATAAGCACGAACAATCATGAGGGTACAACTCTGAACAGCAAGAATATACAAGTACATACAAAAGTACATTAGCTTCAAACAGGCCAAACCGATTTAGGTGCAATTGCAGTGGCTTCAAATACATCTATTTTTATTTATTTTCTATTGGCCAAGGTTGAAACAGATGTTTTTTTAATCTGCGACGGAAGGTGTGGAGACTTTCTGCTGACCTGATCTCTATCTGGAGCTCGTAGAGACGTCATCATGGCTTCATGCAGCTGCTGACTCATTTCAGCTGAAATGAGTCAACTCAGACAGTTGACAGAAATGAAAACAGCACAGGAGGAGTTCGAACCCTCAACCTTCAGACTGTGGTCTCTGTGAGATGATTTAAATATTTCAATTAATGTGCAAATTCAGGGTGTTGCTCCACATTTGTGGGGATTAATGGCGGGTTTCACGTTATTTAATGAATACATAAATGTATTACAATATATTTAAGGGTTTTTAAAGGATTATCTGTATGGTTTAAGGGTAGTTGAAGGTTAACGGAAGGAAAAGACAAAAAGTTTAGTTGGGTATTGATCCTTCAAGCCTCTAGCTATAGAACAGTTTCTCTACCAGTTGAGCTCTCCGGACATTGTGAGGGAATTAAAGATTTGACTTTGTTAGTTTGTCAGTGTAATTCTCTTTCAGTGTGACTATGTTTCAGTATCTAAACTTTGTTCCTCTGCAGGTTGATAAAGGTGAAGTTCCTGCAGTTTCAGTCTCATCTTCTTTGTCCTTCTGGTTTTTTGTGTCACTTGTCACTGGAGATGGTCCAGTGGTGAAAGACGCGGTGGTCAAACCCAGCCTGAGGTAAGCCACGCAGGCGAGTGTGTGGGTGATGAATGAATGTGTTTGTATGTGTGTGTGGTTTCAATTGTCCGCTCAAAACAACAACTAAAAATTTCAAACAGTGTTCACAAAAGCCATTCAATGAGATTTTGCGTCAATTTCAACTTGCAAATTTTCAAATTTCCAACAACAACATCACCCGAGGAGGAGTAAACACAACAGGAAAGTCCAAGTTAACCCAGAGGTCAAGCTAGCTTAACGGATATATTGTTTCCCTACTTTTAAGTGTATGTACTTTAGTCTGCAGGCTGTAGAGCTGACTGATGAGCTGATCATGTGACCTCCACCTGCATATTACACATTTCATTAAACCTGCCTTATTAAAACGTTTCAATGGATCATCTGCATGCTTCAGTTAAAATTGGTACATTTAAATGGATAACAATCCCTTAAAATGTAAAACCATACAACTTCCACTTTAAGTAAAATTGTATTAAAGTGTTTTGTATGTGTGAAACCCCTTAAAATGTAGAAAAAAACCCAGCTGCAAATGGTTAATAAAATATGACAAAGTGCTCTCTGTCATGTACTCTTCACCTGCATATCATTAATATACAAATATATCATCAATAAAACACATCCTTGCTCAAATTAATACACATAGGGATTCTGTTGCTCTGTGTGACCTTTAGTTTATGATGGCTAATGTTAGCTAATGCTAGTAAACGGCAACATATTACCGTAACTGACTCTACCTGTGTGTGCTATGGTTACACTGTGTTTTAGCATTCATCCTCATCCTGTGACTTTCCACTTGTCGCCACATTTCATTAAAAGTTACATAATCTCGCTTCATTTCAACTGGAATTTGAAAAGAACAGCTGACTCAAGTTTGGTCCCCAGAACCACCACTAATGTCAAATAAACACACTAAGAATTTGTCTGAAATATTCTCTCAAACACGGCCTCGAACCAAACACGAACACTCAGTGAGCTGTCGGAAAGGTAATCAGAAGTGAAGTTATAAAATGAGGCTATATAACAGTCTTTGAATAACTGTGAATTGTGGTTAATTTTGTATAAATGTTGCCATCTGCTGGTGTAGGTGAATGCAGCCATATTTATTTTAGACACTGAACACAATAAAAAAAATGTAATAAAAAAAAAAGGCCCGACAGCTATTCCAATGAAACTCTTTAATCAATATGTAGACGCCAGAGGAATCCACCTTTACACTGCATTCGCTTGAGCCTTTTCTTATCAAAATAAATCATATCAAGGACAGGTAATTGTTTTTTTTTTTTTTTTTACACACACCTTCACGTATTGTTTGACAGCAGAGGTTTTAAAATCTGAAAGTCACAACTCCCGGAAATTTCACACCTGCTTCAGTGACTTCGCGATGATGACGACTCGACCTGGAAACCTTCGCAAAAGCAGATTTGACCACCCCTGCTGGATAACATGTAGTACATACAGTCATCTCACCACTCGCATGCCCTTTCACGATGACACAGAGGTCAACTCAGTATAATGAACACCTGTCCACAACAGTTCTGACAACACACGAGAATGATACATTCACCTTTGACCCGGGAATCACATGGCTGTTTCCCCCCCCGCAGAGGAACAGCGAAGACACCAAAATGGAAAAAAGCACACACACACACACACACACAGACACACACAACAGAAGGACTTCAGTAACAAACATGCAGGATTTCTTTTTTGGAAACAGTAACGCATGGTGAGTTTGTCAGCACAGGTGTTGGGGGGCGTTGGACGGAGATAAAGCGTCAAACATCAGGAAACCAGATCTCGATTTGCATTGCAGTTGGAGAAAAAAAAGTAATCTTAAAAAGGAAAAGAGCTGCATGTTATGTACTGCGCACATTTGCTATCCAGAGTAAGAAATATGATAAAAGCAACAGAACATCACATACTGTGCATTGACACTAAATATCATCATCATAAAACTGATTAGAAAATAACTTTTGTGTTATTTGACAGTTCTGTTTGATTGAACAAACCCAGAAGAGAACACGTTACAGGTTTTTATTCTACAAATCACCCTAATGCATTTTAACATTATAGCAGCAATAGTTCCATTCATTAGAGGTTTTTAAAGGGTCCGTTCACCCAAATCACAAAAAAACAAACATTTTACTACTTATCTTGAGTGGTATCTAGGCATGCAGGTAGTTTTAGTTGTATTTGCCCAGATATTTGTCTCTGAGATTTCTGCCTCCACTTCACTACAATGGAGGGGAATGGAATTTTGTTTGTGGTGCTCAGCATTGGAAAAGAACATTTGAAAATCTCATCAACAGTGTGTCTTTCCAGAAACAACGTCTCGGTTACTCCTACAGACCTCACTCTCAACAGTTGTCACTGGATCTACTTTCTACAGAGGAAATAGTCCCCCCTGAAAGCTGTTGACCGCGTGTTCTGTGGATTATCTGGAGTAAGGACACTCTGGAGAGGAATGTCTTGGCCTGGAAATGGAAATGATGATCGGACACTCATTATCTCAACAAATATGGAATGAATCATCGTGAAATTTTGTACAAACATTCGTGGTGCCCAGAGGATGAATCCTAATGACTTTGTTAATCCCCTGATTTTGATGATGGTGAGCACCACCATGAGGTTGACATTTCTGGTTTTGAGTGAAATATCTCATCAAATATTGGATGGATTGCCATGAAAGTTTGTACAAATGTTCATGGTCCCCAGAGAGGGGGGAGGGGGGCGGTCCTAATGACTTCCCCTGTCCCGATGAGATCCACATTTAATATTTGCATGGCTTGTAAAAATGTTTTTGGGGGAATTTGGGTGAACTGATCATTTAAGCATGGCTTTTAATTTCACTTCATCATGTAGTTCAAATCCCGCCCCCCAAAAAAACACCCAGTTCCCTGGTATAGAAAACAAAACAAAAAAATTCTACATTTGAGATGGTCACTAGAATAAGGGTTTGTTTGGCACACACACTCACACACACACACGCATACACACTGCAGTATCAAGAGATGAGAAGCTGATAAAAAGCAGGACAGAGCAGCAAAGCTTCCAGCAAAGGTTTGGAAGGCGAGACGGGCTCAATGGAGAGAGAGGCACGACATCTGAGAAAGGCCTTTGAGTTTCGGAGGGCGCAGCAGCAAGGCAGGAGGAGATAAACAGAGCAACGGGACAAGACAGGATGAGCTACACTGTGAGGAAACCAAGACGGTGAGGCCGAAGGAAAAAAAAACTAAACAAGGAGAAGAGCAGATTATAACAGCAGAGTATAAATGCATTTTGACAGATCGGATTGCGACGGAGAGCAAAGCCCTTCGTGGTGAGCTCGGTGCCACGAGACGAACACGACACAGACACGAGAGAGGGAGAGAGGAAGCATTCAGACAAAAAGGTTTCCAATCTCAAAAGTCTCTTACTGTAAAAAGCAGAAAATGTAAACTTCTTTTCATATTAGAAATGTAGCTGCTGAAGTCGCCAGTTTTGACTAAACTACTATATCGTTATTGATTTGTTTATTTTTCTTATGGCCTTGTTATTCTTGCAAATTGTAGCAAAAGGCTTGAACGTCGTCAATCATTCGTGGAATACTGATCACAGGTGTAGAAACGGAGGTGGAAAGCACCATCAATTTCTGGCCTTCAAACATATAAGCACACCGTTGGAGCAATAAATAACATACATAAATGACTAAATATATAGATATACATATAAACAAGCCCAATCACATAAACGTCTCTTACGAAATGATTTCTACTTAAAGGGATAGTTCCACATTTTATCGAACTGTGCACACTTTGAGTTAGATGCAAAGATCGAAAGCACTATAAAGGTTCGTACGGTAGCATAAATACGAAGCTACTGCTAGCAGCCAGTTAGCTTAGCTTAGCGCAAAGACTGGAGGCGGAGGAAAACATGTAGCCTTGCTCTGTTCTAAATAAGGTAACAAAATCTAGCTCCCAGCACCGCTGAAGCTCACTAGTTAACACGAAACAAGTGTGACAAGCGACAGCGCTACAAAGTTATTACGCCTGACCAAGAGATCTTGGCACCGCATAAAATGACAACTTGTTGTTTCTATGCTTCTTTGTTGGTAAAGGATTAAATTAAAAAGATATAATGTGTTTGTTAGTGAGCTTTAGAGGTGTTTTGTACCATTGGACGGAGCAAGGCTAGCTGTTTCCTCATGCTTCCCGTCTTTAAGCTCGGCCAAGCCGCTGCTAGTGTTAGCTTTGAGTAAGCGCAGTTCCCAAAATGTCACACTATCCCTTTAATTTGAGCACGATTTGGAAGGGGTAGGTTGTGGGAAGTCCAAGCCTTTTGCAGTTCTGACACACATTTGTGGGTTGCATGTGTGAAACAGCCAATGAGCTGCTGATACACAGAGTTTAATACCCACTGATCATTTCTACTGCCCAAGGCTTTGGCACCCAGCCAGTGACACTTAGTAAACCTTTGATTGTATACTTCAAACTCTTTATATCTACAGCTCATCGTTAAGTCAAACTGCATTTCATTATCCTTTTTTATTATTTACCAGGTATTTTACTCAGAATGAACAGAATAACGTGTTCTGTTTGAGAACATAGTCAACATTATTCACCAAATAATAATAAACACAAGAGCGATGGCAGCGATGCTTGTTTCAGTGACATTCAAATAAATCGTTGTCCATTAATGAATGGTTAGTCTGTAAACTGAGTGAATACCTGGCAAACAAAACACTGTTCTGTGTTGAGGTCTACATGAGAACATTGGCACGTGTGTCTGGCAGTCGGAGCCCCACCAGCCCGCCGCCAACCAACACAGACGATGCCATGAGGATGGGGATCGCCTTGGTGATGCCAACCAGTGAGCCAAAGATCAGGTTGCCCAGCACCGCTGCCAGCTTACACATGGCATTACAGAAGCCAAAGCCTGTACCCCTGAAAACAAGGAGACACAAAGCAGAGAGTCAGAACTTGAACTATGCTGCAGTTTTTTGTTTTTTTCCCCTGAAAAATGATTGCGAATTGCTCATTGAAGTATGTATTTTTTAATTTTTTTTATTCTCTCTTTGCTCTACCAAAGAGGGTATGTCATATATAAATATATGTATTCAATGACCATTTCAATTCAAATTTCCTGAAAGTCTTTCTCTCTCTCTCTCTCTCTCTCTCTCTCTCTCTCTCTCTCTGATAAAACTGCCAGCTTTTCTGTCATTTTTCTCATGAACAATCAAAAAATATCAATGTCTGAATAAATCTGAGGTGAGAAAGTGACCATTCAGCCACAGAATCTTTTGCACATCTACAACACACTTTTTCAATTACCTTTACTACTATTTGCTGATACAGCATGTTCAGTGGATCCGACTGGATGTTTTCCAGGTTTACATCCAATAGCAAAGACTAGAGATTTAGAGAATGAAGTCCAAATACTTCAACAATACATTTAGAATATTTTAGGATTGTAATAGATTGTTAATAACTCTTGTAATATTACAAACTCAAACTCAAAATATTACAACTCTTCAGTTAACAGCGGTGTTTTGAATGTGCCGAAAGTTTTGACCATGAGCAGAAATCTTTCTGAAACACACAAGCTATTAAAGTCCAGAAGTTTATGAACGAATTACAATGAATGAATTCATCATTGACGTGAACAGGTGCAGATGCACGAACAAAGACGTTACATAGAGTAAATCACGTGTGTGCATACATTTGTGCGGACTCAGCAGGGATACCAATAAATGAGAAACGATGATCTACACAGGAATAAATATTTGAAAGCAACACACTATGCCTGAGAGCCTTACTGCATTATACTCTACTATATTTTTTATATTTTAATTTGTCACCTGCCGCCGCAATTTTGTCTTTTCTTTTACATAAATAAAAACATTTCCAACATAAATTGGTTCTGAACAATTCACCAGAATGAAGGAAATGAACAGTTTCCCGGTGGAGGACCCACAGGTCCCCGCTTAATATATATATATATATATATACATATACGAATGTACTTATATGTAGTGAGTGCAGCACACCTCCTGTCTGTCGGGTACAGCTCAGCGGTGACCACATCCAGGGAGTTCCAGGCAGAAATACTGAGGCCGTTGTAGAGACAGAGCATGAAGATCATCATCGACTCGCTGGTGCCGAACCAAAGGAAGAAGCAGCTGATGCCTGACAGCACCATGGAGCCTCCTGCAGGACACAACACGACACATCGTGTACATCTCAGACACAACCCCATTCCCTTCACCGGAGGTCACCGCAGACACACAGGTCAACATCAGAAGACATTCGGAAGACAAGGCTGCTCATACCTAACATGCTAAGACGTCCTATTTTGTCCATGAGGAGGGCAGAGACGATGTTTCCGGGCAGCACGGCCAACGTTCCCAGGAAGTTGACAAAATAGACCCAGTAGGCGCTGTAATCATCGTCAAAGGTCATCTGACAGCCTGTCTTGTTGTTGTGAAAGGAGCTCTTGATCACCCTTGAATTTGTAAGTTTGGTGTCGTCGATATCTGTAAATGTGAGAGACAAGCGTTTTCACTTTACATGCCTTTATGTAATGCATTGGGATTATTTTTGATCTAACTGCCACCTTCTACACTTAGATTTAAAACAGCTTGAATCATTGTCGCAGTAACTAAGCTCTGTATTCGGCTGATGAAGTATGCCCATATTAAAATCTGCAGGTGTTTCTCTCATTGGTTTGTTTTTACTGGTTGCGCTTAGTTTGTTTTTTATTAACTTCTATTGGTGGTTTTTGACTCCTCTTAGGTTAGAGGTGCAAGGCTCGATAAACATCCAGACAAAGCAGGAAACATCCCCAAGTCCCCTGCCTCCCAGGGTGCCCAAAAGTCTTGGATGTCAAGGATTTTTGTAATTCGATTAAATCATCAGTAAAGTACAATATCAACTAAGCAACAATCCCGCATTATTAACAGTTTTTTTTGCCATGGCTTTCAGAGAGGCTCTGACTCTGTTATTTTATTGTATGTTGTGCTCACATGGTGTATAAATAAAGTAGCTTTTTTATTAAATTAGAAAAAACTGTATGACACACAGAAAACCTGCAGCCTGTGTCCCATCTAACTCTGCACGAAAGCAGGTAAGCGTCTTTCCCAAAAATGTTGAACTGTTCCTTTAATCTCAATCAGGCGTTCTGGTTCATTTTAAGTAAAATAAAACCTTATGCAAGTGTATTTGCATTTTTTCTTATTTGATTCATAAACATAACCCTTCACAACTGTATGCATAGGATACCAATAGACACATAAATACTAAATGTTCTGTATAGTTTAAATGTCTGTGGCCTCTCTCTAAATAGAAAGTGTATTAATAAACTTGAGCAGCTGCGGCAAAGAGAAAACATTCCCTGCTCTCACCTCTCATGACGCACTCCTCTAACCCTTTCTCACTCTCTCGCTCCCCTTTTTTCTTCCTCTGCTCTCTCTCGAGACACATTGCTGGGAGCAAAGAGACTTCATTTCCCATGGGGCATTACCAGCAACCTGACTTGCCCTAACTGTTTCCATCTTCAGCGCATTTCCTGAGTGCTGGAGGGAACTATTTTTTCCGACCCACGCTCCCACAAGGTCTGATTCAGCTCCAGTTTCTCTCAGAGCATTTAAAATGTCTGCCCTGCCTCTCCTTTTCTTCCCGCTCATGTTTTTTTTGCCAGCCCCAAAAATGATTAAATTGCACTTTTTATAATATAGCCTTGATTTATTAAACGTACAATTTGAAGTTTTTGGATGTTTCCACAGATGACTCGGTTCCAATGTATCAAAACAAAGCACGCTGCGATGAAGTGAATAGGAAAAGATCACATTTGGAAGTCAAAATTCATCACGTTTATGCTTTGAGATTTTCAAAGCCTCTACAACAACATCAGTACCAATAAAAAGCATCACTCCACGAGTGTTTGTGCGGTTAGAAATGGTCATTTTCAGTGCTCTGCAGTCATGCCCAGCTCCGTTTCTTTCTTAACTACAGTCGCCCTGAGCTCAGAAAGGCAATCTGTGCAGGGGCAGAGAGGTTAAGCAGTAATTTAGTGGCATAAAGCAACGGCATAAATGCTCAAACCCATTCTTTCTTGCCCAGAAGCTTGGACGTTAGACCCGAAATGAACTGTCAGAAAGAGACAGAAAGACCGAGTGAGACTTATGCGTGAGCCACCTACAGTATAATAGGATTTTCTTGGGTGGAAGGAAATACCTAAGCATGGGAAACTGTTCTTGAGAGGAACGCTCTGAATGTGTGCAGACTCACCCGTGTTGTAGAAGAAAGAGTCTTCAAAGGTGCAGTTTTTGAAGAAGGACCCCACGGAGGAGACATCTTCAAAAAAGCAGTTGAGGAAGGATGAGTCGATGAATGTGACCGCCTTGAACTTCATGCTGATGAACCTGGGAGGAGAGGAGCGAAAGAGGTGGAGGACATTAATGTACGTAAAAAGGATGAAAAGAATGAACCATTAAAGCCGGATTAACAGGGATTGGGAACATATTACTGACAGGCAAAGGTGTTGATACTGAATTATTTCCCTTCTTATTATTAAATGCTGTATTGTTTAGAACAAAAAGGATCAAAATCCATGCAGCAGAACAAATAATACTGTGTTTTTTTCTCCATGTGTTTTTTTTTATATTTCACGTTTCACTCCTCTAAATTCATCTGAACTACAGTTGCTAATTACAGATAAAGATTTACATATAAAACATATGATATACTTAGAAAATATAATGCATCTTTATAGATTCAGCCAAAGCAATCAGCTGTGACTTTAAAATGTTTTTTTTTACATATTTATACATCCCCAATAAGAATACAGTAAAGTAAATAATATATAATGTAACAACCTGAAAGGGTCCATTCTTTCTTCTTAAAGTACATTTTGCTACTAATACTTGTGTATTTTTTACTAAGTAAACCTTTAAATGATGATAAGAATGATTTAAGTGATATTGCTACTTTTAGCAAGTAAAAATACTTGCATGTGCTTCCTTTAGCTTGACTATGACATTTGTCTATATGATCTGCTGCACGCTGCTGTACACAGTATCATGCTATTGGTCTTGATTTAATCCCTCCAGTGAGGATGGAAAACAACAAAAACAGCGTATCGATGCGTCTTCACTCTACCCTTTGTGTAAGTGAGAATCATAACCAGGAGGGGGAAAATATGTGTGTGTTTGTGCACGTGTGTGTGTGTGTGTGTGTGTGTGTGTGTGGGTCAAAGGGAGATAAGGCTTTTAATTTCCTGGATGTGGGGGAGATAAAGGATGCAGGATTAATGTTACCGGCAGTGGTGTGTTGTTTGGGACGAGAGGCTTTTTGCCGAGGGAGGCTAAACTGGTTTTGATAATTTCTTAATTATTAATCTCTTTGTCCCTTTGTTGTTTTACCTGTCATTTAGAAACACTCCGTTTCTGTGGATCTGGTTCTCCAGTGTGAAGTTAAAGGTGAAGTCCTCGATGTGTTCGTTGTTGTGGATTTTCACTCTGGAGGCGTACTCGTCCGCCTGAAGGTGCTTGATGACGTCCGGGAACCACACAGAGAGCCCGTAGTACCTGAACGCAGCAAAAGCTTCTGTAGTAAGGTGTGTTCACTGACATAGGCCAGAGAATTCACTTTGAATTCTTGCGTGAAGTGGCAGATTTCTCTCAGTTTTCAAATTGCTTAATGTTTCACATTCATTTCCGCTATCTGGTATGACCAGGGCTTTATCAAAGACTATCTGCTACACACACACACACACACACACACACACACGCACACACACACACACACACACACACACACACACACACACACACACACACACACATGGTGCCCACTCCAAAATAAGTGTGTGTATCCTGATCATTACACCATACAGTTTGTGGAGGGGGAAAGTATGCAAAAGTCTGAGGTTTACTGGTGTTTCCACTTCCAAATAATAATCGTTCATTTGAAAATGTGTGTGTGTGTGTGTGTGTGTGTCTGTAAATGTCAGCACATGTGTGTGTGTGTCCACATATAAACACAGGTTTAATAGTAATGGTGTAGTTGGCTGTGTTATACATCTCTAGAGGGGAACAGGGAAAGGTGGTGTCAGAGGTGTCGCTAGTTTGTTGGTCTTTTTTTTGGTTGGGAGGTCAAAATTAAAAAAGGAAAGAAAAATAATGAGAACGGCCAACAGACAAGACGAAAAGAGACCTGACAGAGTCAAAACATTAGAGACGAGACAAGGACAAAACGACAGGATCCAAAAAAATGCAGATGATAAAAGTAAAATTGAGACAAAAAACAAACAAACACTTGACACCAAATGAAACCAGAATAGAACATTATACTATAACACAGCCCACTTTTGTCTTTGGCTAAAACTTTCCGACACGTACGTACTGTAGTTCATTACAGCAGGCAGCAGCAGAAGAAGGAAAAACAAAGCCAAATGCCACCTTTGCTTAAACAGGTTCTCTCTTTCCAATCTAGCCTGTCAACATTCATCAGGAGGATATAAGTGAGAGAGCACCCGCCCCAGTGCTAAGGACTTCACAGAAACTGTTATTTAGCTGGAAAGTAGTGGTGACAAGGGCAATGTATAGCATCATTTAACATGACAGAAGCAAGAAGCATACCATCACGAATTAAAGAAGTGTAGCGCGCTGTGCAGAAAATCTCTTACCCAAAAGACAGAGTAAACCAGACTACAGCCAGTTTTATAGTGTTGTCTTTCACTGGGTAGTTGAAGCATCTCATAAAAGTCAGCCAGATCTGTTATAAAAAAGAAAAAGGGAAAGGTTTTTTTTTTACACAATTTGAGTCCGAACAGTGATAAACTAAATTCAGTATAAAGTAAATTAAAAAAAAGACAAAAAAAAAAATCTAAAAAGTAATCGTACTCCTCTGAGCTCGGCCTTGATCTTGGAGAGGACCTTGAGTGCGGGGTTGGCTGACTCATCCTGCATCTCCACCAGCTCGTCCAGCTGTTTGGGGATTTTTATCCTGTTCACCTGCAGGGGGAGACACTGATCTGTCACCTGCTGACGGCACTGCAGCAGCAGGAAGGGCTGCAAGTGTAGAGGCCAAGTGTGTGTGTACTCACAGTGAAGACTCTCTCGGGCTCTCCGCGGGCACGCATGTTGGTGTCATGGATGTGTTTGAGCACCATCCAGGCCTCGTCGTGTTTCCCCATCTAAGGGACAGTTAGGCAAGATTATGCGCACACGTGCATACACATCAGGTTCTCGCTAGTCAACAATACTGGTGTTTAATTTACTCATTAAATCATTACTCAGGTTTGCTTCTATGTTTCCTGAGCAAATGTGACGAATTCATGGTTGTAGTAATTCACATGTGCTCATGAGTTGCAAATGGCATAAATGTAGAGGGCTACAGGGTTAGGCCTGTATTTCTTTCTCTCCCATATTTGTTTAAATTTTGGCAAATGTGCATCATTAAAAATCTGCTCAATTAGCCATTAGAAGTTTTGAAAACAAAATATCACTGGGTAATTTTGATGTGAAGGAAACTTAAAAGCGTTATGATTTTCGGACTTGTGGACGTCTATTCGGAGATAATGATGCGCTGGGGAAGTTCAAGTCACACGGAATCTAAAACTATGAATATCATGTCTGTGTGTACATGTTGAGTTATTGCCTCCATGAGCTGTGTGTCACAGTCGCTGGTGCGTCAACTGCTGACCGCGTTGGTGAGTGTGCCAGCCAAACTTACAATAACTAACTTCCCCACTTGTTTCTAAAAATGTCGGCTCGCAACCGTCCCTTTCACCTCGCATGGTATTTTTGTGTGAGGTATTATTTTTATCCCGCGCCCCCTGGGGAGCTCTGCCCCGCCGTTTAAAAAAAACCTCTGCATTGACGCAAAGATGCAATTTGTGACAGAAGAAACATTTTACTGCGTTTATTTTCTTACATAAAGAAAAGAAGAAGAAAAAAGCCATTGGCGTCACAATGCGAGAGTCGTTATCATTGTCATTGAGAGAAATAATGCTGCTGCCGGCGTCACAATATACTGTATCTCTCTCTTACCTCCAGGAAGAAGCGGGGGCTCTCAGGCATAAAAGTGAGCGCTACCACTGCAGAGACACACGGCAGCGCACACACCACCACAAACACTCTCCAGCTGTGGAACTGGTAGGCTGAACCCATGCTGAAACTCCAGCCTGCACAAAGAAGCAGAAACACACACACATGTAGTTCAATTCTACCATGAAAAGACAGACAAAACAAACACACAAAACAACTCTTTTATAGCTTTTTCTTTCCTTCAAGGTTGGACGTAACTGTAGGTTTTCAGTCATGGATAAACTTGCGTGAGGTTTCTCTGCCACAAGCCAGTGAAATTAATTAACCTGCAGGTCAACGAGCCACTTCCCCGGTGTCACTGCGCACTCTTTAGCCTCTGTAGACAGTCCTTATGCTCTACCTCTCCTGTTGTCTCTCTCAATTCCACCCCGTCCTGTTCTCACCAGGTGTGGATCACGTTGTTACTGAGGTGTTGCTTAATATTTAGAACGGCTTGTTTAGTTGCAAAGGTGATGCTTCTGCAGGTTGTGCTTTCTTTGTGCTCGGGCTGTTGTCTTTTTCTCTGCACACGAGGTCCTGGCAGATGGTTCGTGAGGTGATCGGTGGCTTCACACACACACACACACACACACACACACACACATACACACACACACACACACACACACACACAATGTTTCACCACCGGAAAGAGAGACTCAAAAGACGTTGGGTTGGACCGTTTCAGCACCACGGAGAGAGACACTGGGAGGCCGAGTGCTGTGTTCAGGGTCTGGACCCTTAGAGGTCTGTTTTACAACAAGTACAAAGTTTCTGATGTAATTAAATTGAAATGTTCTACAGACCCTGGGGGGGAAAAAATCACGGTTACGGTTTTGGTCTGTTTTAGAAAGATGTACAGTGTTTTGCACACTGGGAAATATCATTTGACCGCATTATTCTACAGGTGTTAATGTGTTGATGTGCAGTTACTGGTGAATTTCACTGTCTGCAGCTTTAGGGCAGTCTCCTGGTGATACAGTTGGGTGACTTTTTTTATTTCTTTTTTACTTTACAAATTGGTAAGCAGTGCCTGAATGCCTCATTAATTTAGTTCTCATGAGGCCAGTTTATTGCGTTTGAGAAGGAGCCTCCGGTCCTCCGAGGAAAAGACCCACATTTAGTTTTTTTCCCTGAACTTTGAAAAAGAATGACGTGTGCTTGCTGATAAACACATACAGTATACGAAGTATTGTATAGTGCAGAAATAATAGAAGAATCATAGTTTTCGTAGCAGTAACGGTGCTCAGGGGCCATTGGGAGCATGTGTGTGTGTGTGTGTGTGTGTGAGAAGAAAAGTGCTGAGTCGACTAGTGACTTGCATTTCTGAATGGAGACATTTAACACTGTTATAACTCAATATAATTACAACAAGAATGCTGTGAAAGGTAGCAGACATAGATGCATATGATAACAAGAAATATGTGCACACTGTGTTCAAATTCTATGGCAGTTTTAAAATATGGAGGGAACAGGAAACTGTGTCTGAAATGTGCTGCTTATTACACTTTATTCATTTTATGCCATGTTATTTGTCGTTGTTGTTTTCAAATTGCATAATAAAAAGAAGATTTTGTGTCTATAGCATGTACAATACTTATACTGCTTGTAGGCCTTTTTCCCAGCTAACATTTTGACTTGCGGACTCCATTGAGTCCTATTATAAAGTCAAAAAAAGGATAAAACTGTGATTACTCAAACCTAAACTGCGTAGAAAAGATTATAATATTCAAATATAGAAAATATTGAAAGCAGATTCAAACAATTTAAAACTGGAGTGAACTTTCTAGTAAAATTGTTGAATGTTGTATATATTATACATACAAATCGCGAGTATCAACATGTGACGCAGCACTTTGTGTTCGGGGGCTACCCAGTCTGAGATTCATTAATACATATGTATTGGAGTTTTAGAATCAGGAATGTATGTTAGCGTGGAAGCAGAACAGTGTGTGTCTGTGTGTCTGTGTGTGTGTGTGTGTGTGTGTGTGTGTG
>CALSBV010012089.1:354703-441844 GCA_943590825.1 Bovichtus diacanthus | reverse complement strand
ACATTACACAACACAACAACGTGTTTGTTTGGCTCCACTGTAAACAGCTGCTCTTCTGATGCATCTCTGAGTGTTTTGCCGCACACAGCATTCTGGGACATGTAAATATTAAACGGCAGCTCCTGTCAACAGAAACGAGTGTGTGTCCAACTCAAGCGGGACATCAGATCTTGAACATCATAACTTGAAATGATAGATGTCCGAAGGGGAACAGAATTTGAACAACACCATCAATTTTTGTACTACAATGTAGTAGTGAAGTTTGTATTGGTCTTGGGACTTTATTCTAGATGAGAAAACCACTTGTTCGAGGCACTTATACCAACGTGGGGGCCAACGCATTATAGAGTGACACGCTGAGAAGTGTCTCTGGCAGAGACAGTGTCCTCATGGCCAGAGTCCAAAAGCTCTTCACTCATTCTTTCCTTGAATACTTTTTCACTCTCTCTGTTTTTTCTCTGCCGCCTCCCTTTAGCCCTCTGCTGTATCCCTGACACGGGCCACATAAATCACGTGCACTCTCCACCTCTCCTTTCCCGCTTGTCCCCCTAATCTCTTTCTCTGCTCCCCTCTACTCGTCCACGGCCCGCCACACCAGATTGATTCCATTTAGCTCATTTTGTTCTCATCCGCTCAGACACACCTCCTCCCTTCTCCGTCATCCTTTGGCTCCCCCTCGCTATATGTTAGGGGATTTGCTATATATTTATAATTCCTTTTATTTTTTTCCCCCTCCTCCATATATTTAGCTTTACCTCCAAACACTGTCACATAAAAAAATTTAAAAACATTAAAAAAAAACATGAAATGAACACAAATTCTGCATATTATACTTTGTGGACCTCAATTATGTGAAAGTTACAGTATAGTCTTGTTTTGGTAAAAAAAAAAAGAAGTAAATTGCAGAAAAGATGTCTTGGCTGTCACACCCCTGTGTATCTTAGTACGCTGATATTGTGACAAATCTAAAAGGCTTTCATGCGCATATTCAATGTGCAGGCTGACATATGCTTTGATGCTTCTTCTTCTTCTTTTGTCAGAGCCCCCACCTACACTGCCACCTGCTTCGTGTTCGTGTACACCCTGGAGGGCCTTTCTAAATTAAGCCCCGTGATTCGGGGAGTGTTTGCAATGCGACCTGTGTGTTATCCATCGTGTTGCGATGTGTATGCACCGCAACAGCAGGGGAGCGTCATCAACAGAGGGAACATACCGCCGAGTCAAACTTTATTCCCATTTCTATTTGCAGTAATGTTTAAACCGGTGATGCGAGTGATTCCTGACAGTGGGAAACCTCTGCAGTGTGGAACCTGGTCGCTGTGAAGTAGATGTACATTGAGTGGTTTTGCCACGTCTCTCTGGCTGTGTTTGGACAGAAAACAGTCTCAACCTTTTTCCGCAGCGTAATGCGGTGTCATCCACGCTGCAGTGGCCAATCAAAAAAAATCCAGGCAAGAGCACATTCCTGGAAGATTATCTTTGCAATGTGAACGCCGTAGTTCGCCTGTTTTATGAGTGTGAAACATCGTTGAACCGTGTGTTGGTGTCTGTTAAGCCTTTAAACGCATAAATGGAGCAGATTTCATGCGTCACTGGTACCTGAACACAACCTGCTGCATTGTTTTAACGCAGGTCTGGTTTCTGTCTAAACATGAGTGCCTCAGTATCCTCTTTTAAATACAAATTTAGAACTTTTATTTTTTTTAACTGTCTCATTTTAGCTGTTACGATTTCAATTTGATTCACTAATTTCATCCTTCTGCTACTTTTTTTGTCCTTGTTTTACTGTAAACACAGTTTTTGAAAGGTGCTACATAAATGAAGTTATCATCCATTCTCTAACCTTGAGGAGCAATTGATGAGATAATGAGAACATCACTGTAATACTGATGAGGAAAATACTCAGTAATGACTCAAAAGTGGCATCATTATGACATTAGGTCAGAGTTGTTACTCACCATAGTGTGGGATGATCGCCCAGGCCATGGCTGAGGCATAAATTCCTCCGATCATCCAGAACATGCACAGCCAGCTCAGATGCTCTCCTCTCTTCTCCCGAGCCAACACCTCCGCAAAGTACGAGAATACGATCGGTACTGCTCCACCAATCCTGCAAATATGGTTTGATGTCATCAGCTATGTATGCTGCAGGCGCATGTCATTATACTTACATTAATGCGTGTGATGACAAACATTTATAAACATGCGAGACAGATTTATGGTTACAGAAAAATCATTTGCGGTCGCATTTCTCCATTTGTCACTTCAAAAAAAAAAAAAATGAGCACATGATCTGTGAATGTGAAACAAGTTCGCACAACTCATTATCCCGTGTGATGAAGTACTGCACATGAGTCAGGCAGACGACTTGTGACTATGCAATTAGCCTTTCAACAGATTGGATTTTAAACCATTTTAATCATCAAGCAAAAACGCGGTTTTGCCAGCGCGTCTCGTTGCTAAGAATTGTATTTTCATTTTTTACAACTTTAAAAATGAGCTTGGCTCAAGGATTAGGCGACCATGTGTGAACTAATAAATATAGGACATTAAATCATGTCGCCAGAAAGATTCTTAAATTAAATATATTGTTTTGGCTTATATTCAAACTCATTTGAGCAACACTGCTTCAGCTTAAAGGCCAAATGAGTAGAATTTCCTAAAGACTAAAAATAATCCCTCTCAATCATCACTTCTGACCCACTAGAAGTGTGTGGTGGTGTCTGTATCTGCAGAGATCTTGCAGCCGTCTGCCTGGATTTTCTCTTTTTTTTTTTCATTTTGGTGTGTTTGGGACGTTTCTGGGCGTCAACTTCTATAAAAACGTAGAGACCAGGTGCCAGACCGTAACCACGAATCTAAGAGGAAACTGAAAAAAAAAAAAAAATTCCTGAAAAAAGCTTGGATGTCAAAATACTTAATTTTCATGAAAAAAGCTTCTAAGTGGTCCTTGGTCTGAAAAAGTTTGAGGACCCCTGATCCATATTTACATATTTACATAATGTGAACGTGTTGATGTGACTGAACTGGACCATCAGCGAGGTGTCGAGCAGAGTCACCAGGAGCCCATCTGTGTCTGCAGGGACTCTCACTGGTCTGTTTCACAGCTCGAGAAATCAGAAGAGAAGGAAAAAATGATGCAAACAATTTGACAAGAGAGGGAATTCAACAAGAAGAGATCAAATGATGAGCTGGACAACAGCAGGGTGGCGAATCAGAAAAGGATGTTGCTCTATGTTGAGGGATACTGTATCTATGTTTTCATTGTTGTTGCACATTTGTTAGGGGACTCTGGAGACCATTCTAAAACAATACACTACAATAGTTGGCTTTTGTGAGTATACTTTTTTAAAGTAAAACACAGCTCCTTTGTTTTCTTTAATCAACTGTATCTCCCTGTATTTCAGATTAGTTTGACTATAGGAAGAACAAATATAGATTTCACATCAAGTATATGTATTTCAATAAACATAGACTTATGATGATTTGTCCTTGATTACGTTTTGTCCGCGTATACTTTATCATAAGTGATTTCTGCATGAAGGCCACTGCAAAGTCATTCTGTGTGATTTCACAAATTGTCAGTATGAATCTCCTTTTCCCCCCTTTTTTGTCTTTTTCGAGACAGCTTATGGTCGCAAAGTTGCAACAACACTCAATGCCGGATTGTGCTTCTCCCAGATTTAGCTTGCAAAAAAAGATGAAGACAAGGGATTGTTTGCGTGGAAATCTATCCGGACACATTTCCACAAAAATGGAACATATTCCCAAAAGTAAATGTACAATCATAAATCTATTTTAGCCCCTCCATAAATATGCACCTGCATACAGATTGAGAATTAAGTGATGAAATAAACGCTATAGCTACTAATTAAAAATACCCATTAACATAGAAGCTGTTTGTTATTTTTTCTAGATTCAGGGAGAATGGCAGCTCACTTGTGTTTTTTTGCCAGTAAGCCTGAGTGCAAATCAGGGGACTCTACTGCCAGAACAGGGAGATTAAACTGGGGGTGCTGGCAACAGGCTGGACATGTGGGTTGTAAAGGATGAGACGGAGATATGTTAACACTACACACTCGAATAAATGTAACAGCTTCTTGGTTTTTGGCAGTCCTCTCAAATAGAAAACCAATCACAGAAGCGCCCTCAGGGCCACAACAGCTTCATCTGACTTCATTTGACATCTTGGTATATTATTGTAATCTGATGCTCCTCATAGAACTACATCGGCTTAAGTCATCACAAGTGGTCCAATTAAAAAAAAAAGGTATTGGTGCAAACTGTGTCCCATGATTGTGCTCGTTTCATCTGATTTACTGTACATTGGCCTGCGCGGTAGATTGACGTTTGATATGGAGGTGACGTAAGATCCCCGAGATGGGAGGACGTGTCATTTATCAAGGCCAAGCAGACCACACCGACGCTAAAACGCACAGATGTTCATCTACTGTGCTCGGCTTATTTCTACAAACGTTTCTGTTTTGCTTTGTTCCCCCACCCCCCCCACACTCAGGGGATGAAGGGCCGGTGCCAGCCAGTTAGAATAACCTCTTGTCATGTGCTTTGACTTCGGAGGAAGGAAGACAGCAGAGGAACCGTTGGGCTGGAGAGGGAGAAGCCCTTAGAGGGGGCTTCAGCCTCTCAAACACATTGAGGAGCACACGGTGTAAAATAGGAAAATACTCAAGAGAAGAGTGAACTCACCCGAAGCCAGACACCATGCGGCAGACGAGGAACATACTGTAGCCTTGGACAAAGGAGGAGAGGAAGGCGAAGAAGCCATTGACAGACAGGGATATCAGCAGGCACTGTTTACGGCCCAACTTGTCTGACAGGCCGCCCCAAAAGAAGGCTCCAAACATCATCCCCAGATACACAATGCTACCTGGAAACAGGGAGACACAGAGGGGCAGAGGAAGATGTCAATTATCTCAACCATCTGGAGCAAAATGTTTCTTAGTGAAACTTCTGAGTGAATAAAAGACATATTGCACTTTGGAAAAGGGGGGAGAGTTTGCATTCACGCTAATATCTAACTTTGTCTGCTATTTAGTGCTTAGAAGGTTGCGTACCAGTGGTGAAAACAGCGGACCTGCCTGGACACAAAGGTGATGAGAACGGTAAAAGTAAACCATAACAGTAAAGTAAGCTGTAAGGCTGTAAGAAAAAAGAAGTTGAAAGATGCTAAAACGCTGCGATGCTGGTGCTGACCATCAATTTCAAAGTGCCAGTTTCCTCCAGACATCACAGCAAATTTCCACACAAAAAAAGCTAGTGATGCATAGCTGCAGCACACAGGCACACACACGCGCACACACACACACACACACACACACACACACACACACGGTGGAGTAACAGAGCTCGGACGGAAATTGTTTGTTATTTCCCGGCTCTCAGCAGAACACTGAGGGGTCACATAAAATGTAACTCTATATAAATAGCAGATCGATTAGTTGAGTTTGGCTTTGAGCAAAACGACACTGTAGATCAACTCTATACTCCGTCTTTTGACTGGACTGAGGGTGCAGTTGTTGTTTTCTTACCAGGGTCAGTATGCTGGAACCACAATACATGATAGAAGTGTAAAAGGATTAAGTTACGACGCTCAATGTGCTCCAGAGGCTTCATTTCATTTATCTATTGACGGGTATCTAATATGATCATTTCATATGTCCGTAAACCAAACATCTCATGTGTTATAATAAAGGTTTGACTCCAGTTTAATTCTGTCTGACTCAGGCCTGATCCACACGTATATGGGTATTTAAAAAATATATATATATATCATCAATCTGGGAGAAATACAAGTTGCAAGTTCGGCTAGATTCTGTGCTGTAATTGTAAAATAAAACCACAAACACTGTTTTAAAAGCACTGTCGGGGCCAGTGGACAGGTCGGGCCACACACTCGTCCTTAAAGCGCCGACGTTCCTCAATATAGCTGGAAAGCATCAGTACATTTATGTGCAAACATGTGAAAAGGCCCGTTAACAAGGTTAGAAGCTGCATTATTTTTGCCCGTGTCAGTCAGCTCAGGAAAAGTCGCTTCATTTGTGACGACTCACAAAGGGGATGCACACTCTGACGTTACGAGACAAAAAACGTCCGTGTCTAGACGTCGACACTGAAAACAGAGTTTCTGAAAAGCTCAGCGACCTAATACACTGTAGAAATACAAAAAGCTAAAAAAAAAAAATAAATAAAAAACCTCTGTCCGTGGGGACTAGGTCTGATATAACTATCTGGTAAGTGCTAACTAATATTTCTTGAAGTGACTGAGGGAAACGGAGCAGTAGTTCACTTCGCAGCCCTGCTTTAAGTCCAGGCATTCGTCTCTCGCTGATGCTTTTTTTCCACAGGAAGTCGAGGTCATTTCTCTTCCTGTCCCAGCCAGCGTGCAGCATAAAAGACGGGCTGGTGGAGAAGGGTGGGGGTTGTCAGGCCAGTAAATAATACACTTTACTGCCTACGTGCTAATAAAAATGCTAATGTGTTTTGAGGGGGAGATGCGATTGTTTGCCGAGGCAGCACCAGAAAGAACGCAGACAGAGGGAAAGGAAGCCTCTCCCTTTTCTCTTTTCTTTCCCCCCTCCCTCCGTGTTTGAGGCGATGGGACAGATACGCTGAAAGTAGAAGGTCTTATCAAGCAGCGCAGACATGATGTTGAGGGCCGGTGATTCATTACAGGTGACAACCACTGGATCTATCTATGCACAGCTGCTGCAGGGATGGCTCTCCTATTGGCAGCAGGATATAAAGAGCGAGCCACACTACACTAGCTTACAAATATCAAAGTGAATATCAAAACGGCGGCATTTATGTACAAACTGGTGACATCTTTTGACGGTGTAGCGACACACAAACAATGCATGAGAAGGCATGTACTAAAAAAAAATGCGAGTAACACCAGCTCATTGGTTTTTTTTACGGCTCTCCTTACACTGGGTTTGTATCTGTAATAAAGGGGGAGGGTAATGGGGGTGATAGGGCACCGGAGACGCATTATAAATCTCACCGAGATTGGATTTGTGATTTTAGACGAGGTTCAAACTGAGGTCAGACCTTAAAACCTTCACTAGCCTCAGGATTGCAGGGTTTTTATGTAAATGAGAGAGGGTCAGTTAAAAGCAGCGGAGCACAGGGACACAGACTGTGTTTCACAACTGAGTCCACCACCAGAATAAAAAGAAAAACTGAATAAAAACACAGGTTTTGAACGTGCTATCCACCTCAAACTGATTAGCCCTCAAAACACAAGACAATCTTTACTTAAAAGCTCCAACCGAGGGACGTCCCTCACCGTATCTCCACAGGCCGGGTAGTGAAAGCAGCACAGCAGCAGCTACAGTCCTCCATCAGTACCTTATGGTTACCCAAGTGTTGAAAGCACTCAGAGCACAACAACAAAAATATTGCATTTATGTGTGTAAGACAAAAGAAAACTAAGCCTGAAAATATGTCTCGGCTATGCGGGTAAAGCGCAAGTGTGAAGGGAGTCAGGAAAAGTGCAGGAGACCAGCAAAGTCGTTAGGATACATCTTCTGGGAGCCATGAATCCCTTTTTTTTTTTTTTTAAAGGTTGTTTTTTGTCGCTTCATTTCATTTCAGCTTTATTCTGATAGTGAGAAAGAGAGACCTAAATGGGCCTAAATGCTACGCGCTCTCAACGCTGAGCTACCGGGACGCCCACGACTCCGGCCTGCTGGTGGCACTATGAAAACTCAGGGGGTCAAAGTCAGTATAGTCACATCTTTTTTGGGACCATGAATGTCTGCGCAAACATTTTAGTTGTCGAGATATTTCAATCTGGATCCGAGGACCAACGCACCAACTTTGCCATCCGAAAAGATATTTTCCTACAGACCTGGTGCTATCTACCGATGCAGAATGTTAAGTCATATTTGGTTCCAGTTTTAAGACACTGATGTGCATGTCTCTTAATTTTATTAATGCGGCTAGAACCACCAATTAAATTCACACTCACCAATACCAAACTATTGCAATTGGCGCAGAAATCTCGGGTCAAATAAGTACCTCCATGGATGGATACCACTAGAGGTTAGTACGAAAATAATTTTGTTAACTCTCAGTAAAGTTGTACTGAACGGCAGCGCTGATCTTTTCCTTAAGCAAGAGCTCCCAGCTGAGAGTGTCGATGCTCTTTTCAACGGTACACTGTGCATCTTATCTCCGCATCCGGAGAGATTGTTTCAACTAACTCTTAAGTTCTTCTCCAGCAGTCTCCACGCATGCTGCTTTTTTTCTTCTTCTCCTAAAGCAATTAGCTCTTACGTGTGAGTGTAATTCTCTCTTGACACCTTTCGGCTCTGTTTTCTCTCCACACCGCCATGCAGTGTCCAGACATGGATGAGAGGAGACAGACAGCAGTCAGAAGAATCGAGCGCTGATTTCCTCAGCGGGAACATCCAGGACATTGTGTGAGAGCGTCAGGATTTCAACAGATGAGGGGATTCCCAGAGGATTGTTGTGATTGACAGGCGGGTTACAGCAGGGAATGAGAGCAGAGGAGGGGGCGGGGAGAGAAGACCCTCGGGAGCATAGCACATTCCTTGGGTATTAATTACTTCAACACCTGCTGATTTGTTTTAGTAACGGTGGAGTTCGCTCAACAATACTCAGACTTCTGTCTCGTTTAAGTTTGTGTACTGTACGTGATTTCAGTAAGCAAGAACAACATGAACATCTTCAGAGCCACACACACACACACACATTCACATAGACGTGGACCACATAAAGCTCCACCCAGGCTACGTACAATCCTCTATGGACTTTAGCCTCGTCATAGTGAGCTGGCTGCTCAGATTTACAATATGACCTAAACGTGTCCTTAATTGCAACAATTCATAGATATTAATGTGTGTATTATGTTCCCTCTACTCAAAACTGAGACACCGGGATGTTGCTTGTTTTCTCACAGATTACAGTAAAGATTATGATCCTTTAGCACAGTGTACGCTAAAGGAAGTGCAGCAGACGAAACAAATAACATGGAGTTTGTTCCCCACTTCTGATCAGTTGTCAAGTAAGTTAATCAGTCAAATAAGTTTCCTTAGGATGCCACATATTCCTATAACAGTTTGCTGACAGACACTTTCTGCTCCATGTTCATGTTGCCCACTCTAATCAAGAAACACACGGCGACTCAATCATAAGGCTCTCCAGTGGATCCACACTGAGTTGTGACCTGTTAGCCTGGACGCTGAATGTTTGAATAGACCCTCGGGTGGTGCTTTGCTGTGAGGACAGGGACCGAAGAGACTGTAGCAAATGTTGTGCTCCCTGGATCTTTGAATTAGCCAACCTCAGGCTGCAGCAGAGCCTATTTATTACAACATCAGCAGCAAATGGCGTCTGTGATCGCACATATGGATCCACCGCACCACACAAGAGCAAAAGAGATTGGCGCTAATTAAAAAAAATCTCCTCCAAGCAGCCCCCCGTGCAGATCAACTCCTCGGGCTCTTTACTCCGTGCTACACCTGCGAGCAGGCGCATGTTTTCGCCGAACATCCTTAAAAATGGTAACAGTGGTGCAGGAAAACAGCAGCAGGTATATTAAAGCCACGTGTGGATGGGAAAAGAGGGGAGGGCGTTGATATATAAGTATAAAAAGCTGCGCTCTCCCTCTCCTTCTCTGGGGAGGTACGTGAGCCAGTCTACCGTAGCTAAACTGCGGTGAAGCACAATGCTGCAGAGATTAACTCCAGCCCATATCTTCAGATCGCCTGCATGGCTATGAGACACAGAGAGAGTGTAAGAGAGGGATTACAGCAGGGTAACAGAGAGGACAGATGAGAGCCGGGAGAAGAAAAAAAAACCCTGGAACATCCCATATCTGGATAGCATCTCACCTTTTGTAATATGTTAAAGGACAATCCATTTTGCTGAAACGGCACAATATTTGGAGTAGATTATGGAGACACCATGCAAGCGATGCTGATGAAGGAATGCTTTTTGGAGGAAATTGAGAAAATCATGCATGTTAATGTAAAGGTGTTATATTGCAGTATTTTAGTTCTTTTTTTTTTTTTTTTAGATTGTGTAGGGCACTTTGTAAGATATTGTATTGTATAAATAACACTTGATATTAAAGGAATGCTTAGTTAACTAGTGAACCTATAGTTTTGGTTTGTGAAAACGCTGCTTAAAGAAAGATTATGAGTTACAATGAGGAGAAGAATAACAGAATTTTCCAAATCACAGAAGAAAAATTTAATAAAAATATATATTTTACATGGTCATTATTAAGAAGTCTCATAAATCTATGGACACTGGTGATAAATAAAGATGATCAATACAGTATTTTGGAATATTAGATAAATCTATACAAAGCTGCTCATCGTGATTCATTTCTTGTTTGCATTTTTCTTAAAAATACTTCAGAAGCACTAATGTGATTGTTGTTCGATGTTGATGCAGTATAAAATATACACCCAACTTTTCCAAATAATTTCAGATTCAAGGGGTCAGTATACTTCAACAGTATACCCCCCCCCTCCTCCTCCCCCCTCACACACCTTTCCATTACTTCCCAGCAGAAGTCCTGACCTAAGGCAGATTCAGCTGCACACGGCTGGAAAACCCCTTTATGCCTAATCAATATCTATTTTTTGTGTAAGCTGTTGCTGTAACACAGAACATGATCCAGCCAAAAATAAACATCATCTACCAGTCTGCTACTTCAGATACTGCCCACTACAGCTGCTTGTGTTACATGTCCACATATACCGTATTTCAATTATTTGCAATAAGGAATCATTTCATGTGAATGAATTATGCTCTCACTATAATGAAAGGCCTGTAATGCTCAAACATTACATCGTGCAGTATTATTCGAGCTGAAGATTGTGCTGTAACCAGATTTGACTGTGCTGGATAAATCTCTGTATCATTTTCTCAGTTTTATTGTTTCTCTCGTGGGTCTTTTTCCAGCCAGACGTCCACTGAGGAGGCTCTTATTGACCACTTACAGAGTCACTGACCTCCTCAGAGAAAAACACCAATCAGTTTAATCTGTGTAATCTTTATTCCTCGTCCACAACATCAACACATCCTGTGTGTATGCAGTGTGTGAGCGAGTTGGTAAAATGACTCATTCCTTCCATTCTGTCCCTCCTGTCTCCCACTGAGAGATGAGTCAGAATATGGGTGAAATCTGGGCGAATAATAAGCCAGCCTACTCCAAAAAGACAAACAAGGTAAGCATTCTCTTTCGGGTTATGAAACTACACCATCTCATTGTGAAACGACAAAAGATAAAACTTTTTTTTTGTTTTTGTTTTGTTATCTTTATATTGGAACGATAAGTGACTAATGCTTTAGTTGAGTATGGACACATAAGTATTTTGAGAGAAAAAATGGTCGGTGCTATGCAGCTATTTTTGATATTAGTGAGACAAATAATGAAGCCAAATTGCCCACAACACTCAAACATAGAGACGCAACTTTTCCCCGAGTGTGGGAGAGCTCCATCTCCAGTAGCTTAAAACACCTCCTACTCATGTATCCAAATACCTGGTGCCATGACAACCCACTGGTAAGCTCCGAAAGCAATTACATTACAGTTACAAGTGTCAGCCGCCACTACTCTCCATGCACAACCCTGCATGTCATAAACAACACACCTCTTTAGCAGGCTGCTAGCAGGGAAACTGATTCCACTAATTCATCAACACCTAAATATCCCCACCAATCTGTAACTTCATGTTTTCTTTCTTCCATTCGACTCCATCAATTAGAGCTAACCTCCATGCCTGCAAAGTTAGCTTTCAGCAGGCTTCTGCGAGCAGGTGAAATGTAATTGGCTCACTATAGTTAAAAGTCAGGACTTCTCACTGACGTGTGAGTCAGGATCTTGACTGTGGGACAGTCACAACAGTCTTGGCTTTTTGGAAGTACAACCACGTGCTGAAAAAGACTCTCATGGCCTGAAAGCACACGGCGAAAAGGTAAAAGCTCCGAGAAGAAAATAACGGACAACGCCCAGAACTGGACAATGCTGGCAGCGATCTGTCAACCACAAGGCTTATAGCAGACACGTCAAACTCAAGGCTCATGAATATTATCCAATATGTCTCTTTTCAATAAACGTTGACCCTGTTTGGCCCTCGACCTAGGCCCAGTTTTGAATTTTGGCCCTTTCTCTGATTGAGTTTGACACTCCTGACCTGTAGCATACGCTGCTTTATCATCTATTTAACTTTGAATATGATCATAATTGAAGGCTTCAGTCATGCTGTATTGAAGAAGACTTTAAAGTGATTGAGACTATAAACTCATCCGTGTTACTAGCATGGCTATCGGCTCTTAGTACTTAATTCAAATGATGCTCAAACTTGTGTTGGTGGAAGAAAATACAACATCACTTTTTTGAGCCAAAACTCATCTAGGACCCCGCAGGTATAGGTATTTTAAAGAGTAACAAAACCAGCATGAAAAGCAGTGTTTCACTACCGTCTTTGGTTGAAAGAAATTTGGTTGATTACCCTCGGCATCACTGATGGGGGAGGTCAGCAGGTCAGTAAAAACAAGATTTCCAGGGGTGTTAAGTAGATCATGTGATTCCCTGTCTGATGGTAGAGGGCTATCAGTACCAACAGGTGACACTTGTAATGTATCTGTACGAACGCAAACAAATCAGATTGATGGATACTTAATCCACTGTAATGCAAATGCTTACCAAGCCATCCGGCACCAGAGTTGGGGACACACATGTCTGTCTCAGCACTGGGTAGGACGAAGCCGACTACGAACACCTCCACGCCGTCGGACATGAGCGCCAGCCCGAGTACGAAGAACAGCTGCCACTGGAATCTCCCATGGCCGCACTCCTGCATGATCAGCTCGTACTGCTGGGCAAGCTCCTCCTCGTCCGTCTGTCTCTCATTTTCCAGCTCCTTGCGGCTCTTTAGGCCGTCAGAAACGGGCTGGCCCAGAGCCACCTGACCGTCTCGCAGCTTCCCATCATTGTGGGCCGGGACGCCTTGGTACTCCCCCTCGTAGATCTCATCTTCATCGTCGTGGCCCTCGGTGTCGTCACTAGAGGCCCCGCCCTCGTCGTTGGCTGCGTTCTCAGCGTACTGCCCGTCTTGCTGACCGTAAGCATTACAGTTGTTCTCTTCTTCGTCCTCATTCTGGAAACGGTTATAGCTGCGGTGAGTTGAGTATTCATCTGAGGCACGATCAACGGCTTTGCTTACATTTTTGGCAGCTTGCCTCTTGGCTTCTTTAGCAATGTCCTTGGCACCTTTAGCCAAGGAAATTCTGTTGTTGTGTGTTTCATCCATTTTGGCACAAGGAAATACTACTAAAAGTCTTTTAATTCAAACCTATTGAGATTTATTCCAACAGGTGCTACAAATGACAAGTGGCTATTTTTTCCTTTCTTTCTGGTCCTTTAATCCCAGACAGAGCAAGACTTAAGGCAGTTTATTAGTGCTGAAAAGCCAGTCAGCTGCCAGGACACTAATGATTAAATGTTTAATTCCCTTGGATGTTGGTTGCCAGACAGCGCTGAACCGGAGACAGTTGATCTCAAATTTGAAAGATCCTCCTTCCTGTCAGAGCTCAGCAGAAGAGACCACCAGCCTGTGGGGACAGAAAGAGAAAAGCATGTTTAGTTTTAGGTTAGATTCATCACAGGGATCTTAGATTTCAATATATGCTGCTAGGTGTACCTAAAAAACTGCATATTTTTCTGACTTTTTAGATGAAGTCTTCCATAACTTTGGTGAAAAGTGGATCCATAAAACACTGTACTCGCAGTCTGTATGTGTCTCGTTTGAGAAAAATGGCTACTTTTAACAGGCCTATCAAAGAGCCAATTAGATTGAAAATCAGTCCAAACAAATGTGATTGATTGCAGAAAAATATATGTACTATAACGCTGATAGGTCTGTTAGCTGCCAGGCCAAGTTTGCAAACTAGAAGAACTTCATTTAATTACAACTTGTGTCCATAAAGTATTTCTGGAGTATTTCCAGGACTGTGGCACTCAGAATATAAGAAACACACTGTGACCTGGAGCCCTGCAGCGATTTTGTACTCAGTCTTTTCTCCTATTATTAGTTTGCTGATGACATGTCAGGTCTAATTATTGGGGAAGAAACACCTTGGAGCCTAATGGAAATAGAAAATAGTTTGTCGTCATTAGTGTACTCATTAACCGGACCACAGTCGAGTCACTGTGACCTCCTATGGACGGTAACGTCTCTGCATTGTGTAGGAAAACTCAGCAGCGGCCTGGAAAAGTCACGGTGGCCCCCTCAACCTCCACATCACTGCTTTGGACTTGATGGTCTCTGGCTTGCAAAAGGTGATAACATGCATGAGTGCATCTGTGGCTCCTCTCTCACCCACACAGAACAAGTTGTGGAAGCAGAAGCTTGCAACTTCAGACTCCCAACATCAGACCAAAGACACTTGATCCAGGTCCTGAACTCACGAACAAGCTCACAATCAGATCACATTCTGAACAAGACTCACACAAACTCTCTGCTTGGCAAAAGTCACCACAAACTTTACACTATTACAATATCAATGTTTTTTATTAACTTTTACCTAAACATTGACAAAAATACAAAGAAAGTGTGGGAAATACACATTCAGAGTAAGATGAGATGTGAGATTTCTACCACACTAATGTATGTTAAATATATATATATATTAAAGCTGCTATAATCAATATTTTTATGTGACCAAGGTTTATATTTGAAAGGAGTGGCTCATAGTGACAAACCCACAGACTCTGCAGCTCCCATGTGCTCTGATGTAGCTCTGCAGAGACACAAATAGGCTTGTATTATCTGTCATATGACACTAATACCTTCTTTTTTTATTTGTTTTTTATTCAGTGCACATTTGAGTGAAATCAAATAGAACTGGACTAAGTTGAATTTCATAAATATCATTCATCCCCTACTTCATTTATTCATTGGTATTACACATTCAGAAATATTACATGAAATGTGGCTTTCGTGATGATGTTTTCTGCCAGAGCTTATTCATTTCTGAATCATGTTTCTAGACTGGGAATACATGTCGGCCCGTATGACTGAGTCCCCTTAGGGCTGTCTCTGCTATGGCACTGGCATGGCTTTTCAGAAGACCTGTCAACGTATGAGCCGCCACACTGCTGCCAGCGTCCATCAGACACCAACACCGCTGCAGGAGAAACACCAGCAAGCTGTGGGTCCTCACATTACTCTCCAAAGCCTTTTAGCAACACTGCTATTGACAGGGCATGCATTACACATTACAGACAGAACAAATATAAATACACTGCACATGCGAAAGACGTGAAAAAGCATTTCATGGCCATTTGACTGGAAAACACTGAAGCAAACCCCACATCTTCTGTTATTAATGTCTGGCATTTACACACTTAAACTAACTTTAAATCCTCCACGAACAAACAAAAATACATTAAAAAATGTTTTATGTTGTAACACCAATTTACAAGCGCGAGTGGACTGGGTGTTTTTTCTAGTCGCAGCTAGTACATCGCTTCACATCAGTTTCAGGAGTCGCATCTCCCTCTTAAACTATCCATATGATGTATCAATAGTTTAAGACGATAAAAGTAATAGTTTTGAATCAAGGCTTTGATCAAGGCCCAGTTTTTGGATACAGTTGCTTGGGAAAAATATGGCATGCTGAATTTAGAAGGCTATTAATGACATTTTCAACATCTGGGTAAATGTAGATATTGGATTCCGTATCAGAGAAATACATTTTTTAAAAGGACTTGGATCGGGATCTGGACCAAACAAACTTGACCCGAGCGGTGACGACGTCTACAAACGATGTGTTAACTGCTTCATGCATCTCGCTGACGTCGCCGTTGATCTCAGAAAGAACAGCAGTCAGCGGCATCTGCTTATTAAAAAAACACCAACACAAATACCAGAGGAATTATATCGTCTGTGAAATGATTCATTTACAGATGCCTGGCGTGTTGAGCGCAGTTGTTTCGGGTTACAGTTCGCCAAAGAGGAAATATCTACATATACATATAATATATACAACAGGCCTTGAAATACCCTGCTCGTATTCTCGGAGCTCTGTTTAATAATGTCTCAATGTCAATATTGGTAATATGAGACAATGCAGCCATATAGTCTTATATGATTGTGTCTCTCAGTAAATAGAAATAAAATATTTATTTATATCATTAGTCTTTTCACGCTACTCTATTTGTATCTGCAGTCCTTGGAGTGTAAAGGATACACTGAGGTGTTGAGAGTGCGTTAAGTTCCCAAATGGAGCGTGGCAGGTTGATGAATGGTGTTTCTGCTCACCTTTGCTCTGCGGGATTAGATAAAACATCAGTCGGGATCTGTCATTTGTACATAAGCGCCGGGGCTCCACAGCGACATAAAGCAGCCCGGGAGATTTTGGTGCAATGCAGCAATGAACTGAAGTAGGAAATGTGTTCTAACTAACTTTGTTCAGAGCCAGATGATGAGACACCGACTCCCCTGGCCGTGGATGCATCTGAAGGCCAACTAGAAAAATCTCACCATCCTATGGCTTCAGGACAATAAATAAAAAGACCTGCCGTCGTCGGGATTTACACTGCATTGCTTCACTCATCAGTTTAGTTGAAGCATGAAGGCAAATGTGAGTAGATTTACCAAGTTTTTCCAAGTCAGTATTTATGTAAAATGAGTGCTGCTTGAGGGGTCGGACGTTTATAGCTAAACTTGGCTTCATCACATTTCAGCTTTAACTTTTTTAATTCAAATAAAGGCACTTAAAAAGGCAGTCAATGCTCCATGAATGGCACTGTCCTCACTGATAAAATGTTTTTTAATAAAAAACAGTATTTGTTGAAATGATTTTAAATGCTTTCTTGCCGAGAGTTAGATGAAAGATTGACAGCACTCTCATATCTTATGCAGCGAGAGCTGGGAGGCGATTAGCTTAGCTTAGCATAATGACTGGAAGCAGGGGGAAACATTTAGCCTGGCTCTCTCCAAAGGCTTTAGGTAAAGTTATGTAGTGTAACTATTTTTGATGAATAATAATGGCAACCTCACGGTGACACCAAGACTATGGGAAGTTACTGGAGATAAGAAGACGCAACATGTCAGTTAGCGAACATTAGAGGTTTAGTAAGTTGACATATATTTAAACAATTTCCCTGCTTACGCTCTTTATGCTAAGCTAAGCTAATTTATTTGCTTGCTCTTAAAGAAAAGCATATCTATAAGGTGGCAGGTGACAAACAACATATTGTTTTTTTAGGTATAAAGACTTCTTGCAATATATGGTTTAAAAAAGACTCATATACAGCAGCACTGTGTCCTACATGCACACACGGCATTGCTTGTTGCCTTGTTTAAAAGGTTTAAATGTTATACTTTTAACATTGCTGAAACCAGTCTCAATGCATATTACAGGGATGGACATGTTTTCTACCTAAGCACAGTGCTCTTAGAAAACTTCCCCGAACTAATTTCCAGCGACGCAGCTCCTCCAGCGGAGTGCTTGACGTCTGAGACTAAAGGTTGAACTCTGATGAACCTCATGATATGCTCTGAGAGTTTCCGCACCAAATGGCCAAGAAGAAAATAGCCAATCAGCTCGCCGCACTGCAACACTTAGAGAACCTTTTGTAATGGAGGGGAAATGAATAACGGTGCATAACAGGCAGCCAGGTCTGTGTATAATCCCTGGTCTCAATTCACCTGCTCCATGCTGATCGGTGGTTTCCCCTCTATGACTGTCAATCTCTCTTCACTTGTTCCTTCTCTCTCTCTCTCTCTCTCTCTCTGTGTCCCTCTCTCTCTCTCTCTCTCTCTCTCTCTCTCTGTCCCTCTCTCTCTCTCTGTCCCTCTCTGACTCTCTCTCTCTGTCTCTCTCTGTCTCTGTCTCTCTCTGTCTCTGTCTCTCTCTGTCTCTCTCTCTCTCTGTCTCTCTCACTCTCTGTCTCTCTCTCTCTCTCTATCTCTCTCTGTCTCTCTATCTCTCTCTGTCTCTTTCTCTCTCTGTCCCTCTCTCTCTGTCTCTGTCTCTCCCTCTCTCTCTGTCTCTCTCTGTCTCTCTCTCTCTCTGTCTCTCTCTGTCTCTCTCTCTCTCTCTCGCTGTCTCTCTCTCTCCCTCTCTCTCTCTCTCTCTCTCTCTCCCCAGCCCTCTCATCGCTTTCATTTGAGTGCGCCAATAATTTCAAAGTCAATGCCTTGATGGCCTCTTCTGTTGACATTTCATTATTCATGATAACCTAACCATTCTCCTCCTTATGCAAATGGTCATTAATGCTGACATTTAGAAGTATTTATAGCTATAGACATTATTTCTTTAAAGTCCAAATGTCTTTCTTTGAAGCAACCTATAGCCTAGGGCTTTTTCACACAACACACTCTGCTGCTGTAAGAGATATATACGGTTATACAAGAAGCTACCACATTTTTACCCACAACCTTGGCCTCCCCCCCATAAACAGACAAGCTAATATCATTTATGGCCGCTTTTATTTCCTTTTCGTTGGCGACACCCCCTGTCTTCTGCTGTGATGCTGTGATTGGGGTTATTATAACAGCACCCTTATGATGTGATTTTAGCAATCAGCAAAAATTCCTGCGAGCTCTGAATCAGCAGTCCGCGGAGAGGGGAGAAATGATTTGCTCGCAGTCGTGCTGTCATGGCCCGCTGACGCCATCCAGCTACGTTCATTAATCACTCACGCACACGCGAGAACACACACACACACACACACGCAGATGCATGCACGCACACACACGCATACACTCTGCAGGTGCATACTCTGGGAAGACAAACTCATACTGTGCAGGGTGAAACGGAGAGAACATTTTCTGCAGGACAATACTGTATTCCGAAAAAAACTTTCTCCGAGCAAATTGTTTTCTGAAGAGGGGTACAGCAAAAATAAACATGCAAGTTACACAGATAAGATCATGTATCTGCATACAATATGTAAATGCAAGTGGTGTGTGCAGAGCCCGACAGGCGTTCTGCAGAGCCCGCAGATGGCTGCAGTGGGCAGTTGCTAATGAACATCGTGTGAATAAAACTACACGCCAAACACAGCAGACGCAACACAAGAGAGGTTCAGGTTTAGGACTTCCGATAATCATACAGCTTATGATCAGTTCTATCCTAAAACATCAGCTTTAGTGCTGTCGGGACAAGCCAAACACTTGACATCTTTAACAGGTTCTTTGTAGGTTTATCCCGCCAAAACAAATCCCCATGTTTGTAGTTACATTAGTGGAAAACATCACACAATCTGTAGAAAATTGGATTTAAACATTAAGCTTTACTGTGGACAAATATTTCATGCCAAGTTCACTGCAGACATCTGTGAGATCAATAGTAAAGCTTTGAAGATCTAAACCTACTGTTAAATAGGTGGGAAAAAATGACCCTTTTCTTCCCAAAATACTTACACAGTGATGCAATGTGGCCAAATCAGTACGGCGTAAATAGCAGAGGTCACAGATGAAGCTGGGCCAAAATACAGAGAGGGAGGTCTTTTTATGGCTGCAGGTCTGGAGAGTTTTTAAGCAAACTTTGATTTATTTCATGAAAAGCTTGATAACATATGAAAATACTGTATCTAAAAAATGAACTCTTCAGGAATTGGAAACATATTGCTCTGCTTTCCAAAGAAGGGGAAACAGGCTTATGAAGAAGAACTTTAAACATGCAGCCTCAAGAGGCTGTTGAAGTAGCACGAATGCCAGGGGAGCAGTGGAGCGGGGGGGTTTAGATTTTAGGTTTAGAAGTAATGAACACACATTACATTACACAGCAGCATCATGCCTTAGAGCTCAGAGATCCACTGAACACAAATGAAGAGCACAAACACAGACAATCATATATTCACAAATGCTCTGCTGCAAAGGGAACTATCAAACAACACAGCATTTAATTTGGGTTCTCCTCCTGACACACACACACACACACACACACACACACACACACACAGCTGCCTGATTGCTTGTATATAATGATGGCTGTGATGGTTTGACTGCTAGAGTTTTGGCCAGCTGCTGTGGGGGCTCCCTGTGTGGATGCTGAAACTGTGGTTTCATGAAAAATGTGTGTGTGTGTGTGTGTGTGTGTGTGTGTGTGTGTGTGTGTGTCAAAAACACGGACAACACTCAAACCGGACAACGCGGTGGCAGCGACCTGTCAATGACAAGGTAGCTCCGCCCTGAAGCACACGCTGCTTCATCGTCTTCTTCACTTAAAGCGAGAGCATCATTTACCAAAAGAACATCATGCTGCATTGAAGAAGACGTGAAACTAGCAAGTGAGATCATAAACTCTTCAGGAAAATGTTTAATGAGGTAGTAAATGAAGTCAGAAGTAGAATCATTTTCTCATAGACGTCAATACAATATGACTTATTTTTACAACCAGTGGAGTCGCCCCCTGCTGGCTTTTTTTGAAATATTGCAGGTTTAAGGGCCTTCCGCAATTACCTTCCAGGTTGCTGCTTGGCTCTTTGTTAAAAAGGACAACAAATGTATAACATGTTGTCAATATTTGCAATAAATCATTCATGCAGATTTGACTGCTGGACAGTTTGTGGTTGTTTGCTCAAAACGCCCAATGTACCAACTGTGTGTGTAATAAATGTTGACTAAACCCTCACCTTGGTAAGCATGTATGAACTGAACACTGAATCAGTAGACAGCTGAAGAGTCATTAAGTGCAACATGCAGACTAGAAAATCACCCAAAATAATCTACACCTGTGAGACTTTCTGGGGAAACTCTCAACTGCGTCTCCATTAAGAATCCACATGCACTCTTTTGTCACCAACCATCATTAATTGTGGTGTGGCATGATGACGTTCCCCCTCTGCATTTCCAGGCCACTGATTGGCCGACAGATAGCATCCTGGCTTGGCTTTCCGCCCTCCACTATCATGGGTGTGCACCATGATATGGTGCACACCCATGATAGCAAAAGCCTTCTTTTGTGTTTCAATGGAGCCGTGAATAAAATATAATAATGAATAGATGCATGCATTGTCAGCTGCAGGGCTAAGGCAAACACTGATGCAGACAGGCCTTAAGGCAAACATTAATTGGCTGACTTGGGTGTTTGACAAATATCTATTCAAACTGAGCCTTTATCCAGTCAGAGAACTGCCCTGCAGAAAACACCTGTTTATTTTTTCTACATGTTTGATCCAATCTTACTTCCCATTCAGCTGTATGCAAAAACTCATCTGTCACTTTCCTCCCTTTTGTTCCACTTGCACCGCTTACTATACTGCAGCCGACACAGCGGCTCCACCGGCTGAGCGCAGCCCACAGCGCACGTACAGGAAGGAGCATCAATCACCACGGAGTCCTTTGACGTAGTCCCATAATTAGATATCGGGCCGTCCTGCTGCCTGGAGATCAATCCTCCCTGCGAGGCGGCGGCACAGTGCGCTGTACAGTTAGATGACTGTCCACACACTGCATCGAGCACTGACTCCTGAGTAATGGATGGATCTGTTCTCACTCTCTCTACGCAGCTCAATGCAGATTCACTCTGCCTGCATGTGCGCGCTGCGCGGACGGGAAAGCTCGGGGGTTGCCTCCGCCGTGCGTGTGTACCAACTCATCTTTCCACGACCGTAGAGCGCGTCAGGGTGGTAACACATCACGACTACCACACACACACACACACGCACACACTCACACGCACACACACACACACGTGACATCTGGAAGTCACTAAATTGCTGGTTAAATTGTGCGCAATTTTGGTCCTTTTTCTTCTTTTCTTTTTGCTGCATTTCATTCAAAATAAAAGTTTGCTATTACAATAAACCAGGTACGTGTCTTAGAATATGCCCTGATTTAAAAATAATAATAATAATGATGTTTTGATCAATAGATTTTATGTTGTGTGCATTTTTAATAATGTTTATGCTTGACAACTCTGAGAAAGTTCCTCAACTTTTCCGTCAATCATGTGCACGGGGGCTATATTCATAATTGTATTGCCATTGCAAAAAAAAAAAAAAAACAACAACATTATCAATAGGGGCATCCAACACCCCATCTTTCCATTGTGCATATTAAATGATCCAAAAAGGCGGATAAATATACGATCTGTGTTTCACTAGTGCGGAGATGAAGTTATAGGCTAGTTTGGCACATTTTATAAGGAAAAGAAATACTCACAACCTGCAGAGGACCAGACGCATCGTACCGAGCTCGATGAGTCGCCAGTTTTCTGTGTGTCTCTGTTTATAAAACGACAGAGATAGAAAGCATCGTGCCGAGATTTCTTGTTTCTTGGCTTCTTCGATGCAGCGGTTTCTCTGCTGCAGTCCAAAGAAGACGAGAGAGGCTGGGAGGCTGAGGGGAGGTGGGAAGCGTGAGTGCGATGGGGGGAGGGAGGGGAGGGGAGGGGGGAGGGGCAGGGAATAGGCAGACTGAATCAATAGTAGGCCTGCGTCCCACGGACAATAGTTAACATTTTCCATACAATACATTACAACGCGGGGCGAAGGCTCAGTGAGGCAGGATGGTTGGCAGCATCACAGACTGAGGATGAAAACAAAGAAGAGAAGGAGTGAGCTGAAATATGACTCCTGGGGAGAAGTTTACTGAGGGATGACTGTTGCTGGATCTGCAACATCAATTTAAAGCCACTGGAGTGCTATACTCTGCCAAAAGTCCAATGTCATTTGTGCTTTCTTTTTAATTTAATAATCTCAATGATAGTCAAGATTGTATGACTTCAAATGACCTCAACAACATCATACAAGGCATTTGAGTTAACTGGCCCGTATGTTATCAGGGGGGCTTCACTTGGTCTGAAATGACCTGTAACCCTTATTTACTGCGTCAGTTTGCTTAACACTGTGTTTTATAATGTCACAGATCAACTATCACAGATAAAACAATAAGTTAATACATTTTATGTTAGTTGTTTCCCGCGTGTGGTCTCACCATGGCTGCAGTACAGGAGCTGGATATTGGACTCCAACATGGCATCCTTCCATTATTTTCTTTGGTTTGATTCTACATTGGGTGGCCCACTGCACACGTTCATAGTCCTTTCTCACAGCTGACATTTTGACTTGTCATAGTAGGAAAAGCACAGGTGTTTGTCTCTAGGAACCCTAACGATGGCTCGGTTCTATTCAGGTGTGCCAGTGAGGGTGACAGTTAGCAAGCATGCACAATATCCTGAAACCTGAAATCTAAGCAGCTAAATGGAAATTCAGCAATCATGGATTTCATCATTTACACCTGTGCATTTCAAAATGTCTCCAGCGGAAAAAATACCTGTTAGTGTCTCTATGCCTGGGCCTGCTGGCAAAGATGACGGAGGTGTCCTGTCCCCAGTTTTACAGACGTTTACGATGGTCAATGAGGGCAATGTGTTTGGGGCCATGAGGGATGTTTTCGGGAGGGTCTTTTTTTCCGCCCTCTTAATGCATCCATGGTCCCATTGCACATGTCTCTCCACTCTCAGCCAGGTCACCTAATAATGAGATTTACAAAGCAAGATACTCTGGAACACCATTGGAAATTAAGGGAAATTCAATATATGATTACCACCTGTGGCCACACTGACCACTTTAAAGGGGAAAGCAACAGATTTCACACATCAAAGTCCATTTACATGTTTTGGGGAATAGCCTATTACTGCATATAGGAAATATATGTATATATATATATATATATATATATATAGCTTTCTGTGGGGGTGAGGAGTTGGAAAGAGCGTACCAGACATCTGTAGCCTGCTGCTCATCATACATACAGGGCTGCATTAGCATCTACGAGCAAAACACAGCTGTATCGCCGACAGAACTGTTAGTAGTCGAGATGCATTGTGGGTAAGGTAGCTACCAGGTTTTGACAAGGAAGAAGAATATGTGGACTAAAAATGACGATTGCTCTGATTCTGCTGCACCTGATTTGGATTTTTGGAGGGTTTTTTTATATGCTGCAATGCTAAATCTTTTATACCCAACTACTAAGTATCAGCCAGGTCAAGAATTTGTTTATGAAAATATTGCACATGAAAGTTACTTAAGTAAATAAATACAACAATTGTGTGTGAGCTGGCAAAATCCTAAACTTCTTAATGGTAAAAAAAAAAAAAAAAACTATGTATATCCGTGTGTGTGTGTGCGTGCGTGTGTGTGCCCAGCGTCTTTGTATGTGCACCTTCTGAAGGATGCCATGCCGGTCGGCGCCAAACTTCGAGGCTGAGTTCATTGAGGACGTCTGGGCAGAGAGAGTAAGCAATCCCCAAAAACCCATCCTATTCTGCATGGCTAGAGAAGAGCCATTATGAACTCCAGTGAATGAGCACTCCTCTCCTCTGCTCTCAGAAATAACCATTACAGGAGAAATCTCAAGGAGTGAGGAAGGAAGCCTGGGAGGACGTCCCTCTTACTCACTCAAATAAAAATGCAGATGCATTTGCATTTCTATCCAGCAGCTGTTGTTTAATTTGAGGGTTGAAATGAATAAACTCAACACACACACACACACACACACACATTATTCATATCAGGACATGCCTGCACACACACACACACACACACACACACACACACTCACACACGTATGCACAAACACAAAAGTACTCAACTGGCACTAATTAACTCCGGCATTAACATAACATGAGCTTTGTTCTTGATGTCAGAAATGATGATCCACGCATGCAAACTGATAAATCTTCACTTAATCCTCTGGCTTTGTGTATTATCTTCTCTTTCTTTTCCTTTTCCTTTTCATGAACCTTCATTCATAGTCTTTGATCAATAAAAAATATGCTCATAGGCAGTAAATAGCAAGGTGGTGTGTTTACCATAGGGGCCGTCTGGACAATCCATTCACCAGACAAGAACGATGGACGACTCTGCATAAAACCCTGGCATTATATTTAAAAGCAATGTTTTTAATGTCAAATGTTATAAGATTTGCTTTCTACAACATCTGCTTATGGCTTCTACAGTAGGGCTAGGCTTGAACAACAGAAACTCTCGAATAACATTTGGAAAAGGTTGTGATTATGGTTAACAAAAAGGCACATGTCTGTTCTCATGCATGAAAATCAGACGTGCTACACAATCATCAGTCTGCAATATTGTGCAACATAATGAACACTATACTTCCTGCATTGCCACTTCACGTTGGCATTGGACTTAAATCATGAGAGCAGGGGCCCATTTGCCAAAAACAATTTGTGATACTGCTTCCACGCAAATTCTGCCTGCATCATGTTTCACAAATGATTGTTTTTGATTCCAGAAGATGTTGCACAACGCACTCCTATCCCCCAATTTTGATCAATTATTTGTCCGTCAATTCAGCTCTTGTCCGTGCTCAAACATTCTCTACTAGTCCGTAGGTCAACTCAATAACCTGAGGGTGATTACATGTTGCTATACATACTTAGCTACACTGCAGATAGTCCTATGGGCTCTTACATGCTTATACATGGGTATCATTATTTTATTTTTATTTTTTTGAGTAGGGAAACATGGCAAAATTATCCCAAGAAGAAATTATGTTCTATTTCGCTGATTGCATGCTTGCAAATTTGGTGAAACAGGCCACCAAGAATCACCGTATATGGATGTAACTCCTCGGGATACTGGGCTGCTAAAGAAAATACATTATCAAGTTGCGTTATGGAAGATAAGATAGGATCCAAAATCTTTGTGAAGTCTTGTAATGTAGCGCCGGTCTAACTGTATAAAATCACCTGATTCAACAACACAAAAAGAACGACAACTGACTGTCACGCAATCATTCAAATACAATAACATATTATAATATATTATTTGGAACATTACTGTAAACCTTGAAAAGTCCCACTATTGCATGCACATAACTGTCCTCACATCCTGTTCACTACTTATGAATGAACTTGACATTTTTGCAATCTTCTCCAAACCTCTCAATAGTACAGCCTTTGGGGAGTACATTTGGATAATAAACTGCAAAGTAGTTTTGAGCAATTTAGTTGGATGTGTGATCTGAAGTTTAATTGATTTCTAATTATACGCCCTGGTGGGCGCATAATTTCATGCGTAAAAAACAAAGGGGGTTGTTAGCAAGGTCTGCTTTAGAATGCACCAGGATGCACTGCTTTGTTTTCCCTGTAATTACACACTCCACTCATCTTCCTGCTCGTACTTTGCAGGCACACACCTTTGAAAAAATGTATTTTGAAAGATAGGTAATTACTTGTTTTTCCGATAACTTACAAACTACCGAGTAAGTACTTTGGAACGACACTGATGGATTCATGAAAGCTAATGGACAAACTATATTCTCGGTGGGAATTAACAATACTGCAATCTTTAGCTACACTCACAAAACACTCAACATCAGTCATTTTAACCCCTTCACACGCAGCGGGTGAATATTTCTGCTCGTTCAGCCTCGTTCAACACACTACATTGGACTCGTCTCTGGCTTCTGTTTCCACCCTCTCATGAAGCTACGTAAAAAGAGCTTGTGAAGGTTGAGATACTGTTGTACGGTGTTAAGTAACGAGACAAATGGCCTCTGGAAGAGCCCGGCTACAAAGGTTAATTACATTTCTTAACACACAGGCGACTGCGGGAGGATGAGAGGAGGGGGATCAGTTCAGAGAGGTGGTATTTAAAGACAGAGGAGGAGGCAAAAAAATGATAACTTTTTTTTTTTTTATGTGGCTGGTTACCACCAGGATTTACTCAATAGCTGAGAAGTCATTTGCAGCATCTTGCTAATAAAAGCCGCTGGATGTTTTTCGATGCGTCACTGTGATTCTTATAATAGCAGCCTCAGTAAGGTTCTGTGCAGCTTAATATGACACTGTTTATTTCAGTGTCTGCGAAGGAGACATCATCATGGATGCTTTGGATCAGCGTTGCACCTGAGCGGCATCGACCGTAATGGGGGACGTAAAATAAATACAGTCGACGAGCCGGTGGAAACGCTATTTTTGACATCCATTCATTTCTATCTATTCAAGTTCCATGACAACAGCCTGTGATCTTTAACGTGTCACGTCTCCAAACCCCACGGAGAGAAGATACTTTTGTCTACAACCCTGCAAATGCCAAAGTGTCAAGTAATTTATCTCCTTGGAGAAGGAATGACGCAAACGGTTATTTAAAGCAGTGGTTCCCAACCCTTTTGCCTTAAAGGCGCCCCCCCCCGCCTACTTGTATCCACGTATTCCCTTCCCCCATACTTACATATTTTATGACGTCATCACCCTTTTTAAATCACTGCCTGCTCTTTAAAATGCTTTTTCTGACGTCTGTGGATCTTTTTCGATAGTGCCAACTGCTCTTTCTGTTTCTTGACCTTTACCAAAAAGTCTCTTGGGGTTATTTCCTGGTGTTGTTTCACCTCGCTCGGCTTCATGCAGTCGTTAGCTCGCTTTTCGCCACAAATGACACATTCTGTTCGACACCTGTACTGCCCTTCAATAACACCAAAGTCAAGGTAACTCTGGAGATATAGCTTCACTTTGTTTTTTGATACTGATGAGTCATTCGCACTGCTACGTTTCTCAGACATTTTGTTTCATTCATAAAATTGTGATTGAGTCTGACTGCGGGGGAAAAAAACGAGGATGGGCTGCTAACCAGCTGACCTGACGAAAGTGATCCTCACAGAGGTCACAGAGGTTGAGGGGTCACAGAGGTCACAGAGGTGCGGCCTACTAAATAGTCTACTCTTTTTGAATCAGGACAAAAACACATATCTTTTATAAACAGTTTTATATACACAGTTTTATATACATTTTTTGATGATTTTAGTTATACACTCATTTTGACAACCTCAGAGCAGACAAATCTTGGCGCCAACCCTGTGACCTTTGGAGGAGGGCCCCGACCTCTGGTTGGGAACCACTGACTTACGGACACGACGGTTTGAAATTTTGTGCTCTTTTGCTCAGTGTGTAACAGTCTGATTTGAAAGCAATTATTTCACTCCTTGAATCTGTTTATTACCTGAAGCTTTGGACCGAAGCCTTTGAGCCGCATCACCATATGTTTGTATTATGACACAGGGCTCTTGAACTACTGTGGTTTGATGGCCACGGATAAAATGAAAATCTAAAAAGCACAAAGCAATCAGACAAACGCTGTGTGAGCATAAGAAATTCCTTTTATTGTGCTGCTCACCATATCTCACTATAATATCTCACTATTAGCATTCTTCTCAGAAATTAGGGTTTCGTCTCAGGTACAAATATCAAAAAGCAACAGCCTATTTTCTGAGCATTTAAAGGACCAAACTACCCAGTACGACATGAACCCGATGATGATGGAAAATGCTTCGGGGCTGTAAATGTAACCTCCCTCTGTTCTTTCACTTTCTTTTCTCATCACAGAAACAAACAGAAGACAGGGGACTAGCAAAGAGGAAACATATCTTTGAATCTCTCTTTACAAACTTTCAGTGAGTTGACTACAAGCACGGCAAATGACATACTGTATATGTGGCAACAGGAAGTGTGGACCATGCAATGGCCCGGCATTAGCATGGCGTGTGTGTATAGATCAGGGGTCTCCAACCTTATAGCCTCTGAGAGCTAATTCGCCAAAATGAAACTTCTCATAGCACCAAGTTTTACCTCAGCGATGGCTGACATAAATTCTGTCGTACTTTTATGGTCCTTGACAACCGCCTGAAATACCCAGTGCAGTCATCGCCTCATTTACAATCCCGCCATCGGTGAAGGGCTTCTTGTGTTTCTTTAGTATGTGCGCCACTTTGAGGCGTTGTTTTAAGCTCATTTCCCTTCTCTGTTCGTGAAATGAAATGACGTATATGAAGTCCTGTGAAATGTTGCTGAGGACTTTTGGTGAAGTGGCCTTTTACCGAGTGACACGCTGAGCACCACAAATGAGACACACACATTGACATTGACATTTGTGAAAAACCAAGGCTTTTATTGGCCTGGTTATTCCTCTGCAGTCATTGTGAAATCTGGTGTGCGCTTGCTATTCTGCTAACATCGCCTACTGTTACAGCACGTTCACTGGGGGGCGGCGTGTCTGCACATTTGATTGGATGGAAATTGAAATGGGTTTACAAAGGGACTTTGTGTCATCAAATGTATTCACTGTACATATTCTTTGAATCTTTAGAGATTGGGTAGAGAGCTAGTGGTAGCTTACAAGCTACTTGTTGGAGACCCCTGTAGTATAGATGCTGTCAAGGGCATGTGTGAGTGCTGTCATGTCAAACTTAATGCATTGAGGCAAGTGTGGGCGGCAGTGTAGTCAGGGCACATCAGTCTGAGCAACACGTAATCACACTCAGGTTATTGAGTTGACCTATACTAGAGACTAGAGTAGAGTATGAGTGAGAACATGTGTGTGAGAACAGACAAGAGCTAAATTGAGACACAAATAATTCATAAGAATTGGGGGATGGAAGTGCGTGTGCAGCATCTTCTGGAATAAAAAGTCCTGACTAAATGTGGAATTAAAGACATGCTGAGTGATAAGTAGAGAAATGGAGCAAGAAGAGTGGCCAGGGGGGAACTGGAAGGAAGGAGGGGGTGGGGGCCTGGAGGCTGATGGTACTTAAGATGAGAAACAACATTTGTTGTCCGCACCAAGCACCACAATGTGCCTAAGGTAAAGTAGACCTTTCTATTAGAAGAGAAATGAACACTGACTCAGTTTATCCCTCAGGTGTAGAACCATCCAGTCGTATATTAGTATGAGGAAATAAATAACCCAATGGTGGTGAGCAGAAACCGCTACTTGGTGGGGGGGTTCAGCGAAACTGCATGTTCTACAGGAAGTGACTGTGCCAGAAGAATAGTTCAGAATTTTCTGTAAGTATTATTCACTTTCTTGCTGAAAGTGAGATAAGAAGATCGACACCACTCCCATGTCTGAGCATTAAAGCCAGATCCAGGAGTCGATTAGCTTAGCATAAAGACTGGAAGCAGGGGTAAACAGCTAGCCTTGTTCAATTTTGTGCTTTTACAGGGAGACACATACAGAAACTAGCTCGTCTATAATGTGGACCTGATGTGTGTTGGGGGGGGGGGGGGGGGGAAAGGGGGATTGGAGGACTGGAAGTGACCAATTTTCTCATGATGGAGGTTTGGGGAGCTGAACATAAAATCACCAACATTATGAAGACTGAATGTGTCTTCTGTTGAGTCATGATTTTCAGTCATTAAAGGTATTCTTTAATCTCTCTTACCTTCATGCAGATAGTTTGTGTTTCAATGACATTTGGAGCAAACATGCATGTTAAGTTACATCACTTTGGTGACCCTGACACTTTGATTTAGCACAAGTATCAGATCATCATTTAAATTTGTCCAACAAAACATGCTAAACTAAAATGATGAACATGCTAAACTTCATACCTGCTAAAAATCGAAATGTTTGGACTATTCTAGCGCATTAGCCTGGTGACATTAAAACCCTGCTCTGCCTCAATGCAGCGTCACAGAGCTGCTAGTGTTGATCTGTCCTGCTAGATGTATCTGTCTTTGAGATGTCTGCCTCCACCCTCATACAATGGGGATTTATGTTTTTTTGGTTTATGCCATCTGTGGTGCTCAAAGCCCGTCAATCTCTCTTTCCAGAAGCAGTATCCCTGCAGCTCTGAATGATCCGCAATCATGTGAGTAAACCATTTAAATAGCGTAAGCAAAATATGCACTGAAGCTCTCGTGAAGACCTCACAGGAGCATCACTCCAGCTGTCATGTCTGACATTTATGCCCTGTCAAGCTCATGTCCGAGGTAATCGTAAGTCACTGTACAGGATTCTGATGACATCTTATGTCACGTGACGGCGATGTCGTTCTCTATCCCAGATGATTTCTTTCTGATGCCTTAAATACAGTAACATAAATTGTACAGACCTGGAGTTATAGAATCACTTTCACAGTGAATGAATGAAACTACTTTGCCACATTCTCTCCTCCTCTCTCTCTCTCTCTCTCTCTGTCCTCCACCTACACACAAACACACACACTGTGTGTGAGTGGAGGAGGTGGGAATCACCATCCCATATTGCACTCCATAATTTGTCATCTTCCATTACGATGGAGGATAATAGATGGATAGTGACAGTGATGTTAATTGCTTTCCCCCTCCTTGTCAGCCAGAGGTTAGGTGAAGAGACAGCAGGAGAGGTGGAAGGAAAGAAGGAAAGAAAGAAAGAAAGAAAGAAGGCAGTACTCCTACATACTCTTCCTACATACTCTTAGTCTTCCTGTAAATAACAGTTTCCACTAGAACAGAAACGGCACCACAAAGCGTTCTTCTTCTCTACTTCCTGTTGTTCTTTTCCAGTACACTCAGTTGTGTCCGGCCAAATCCATCTACATCCGTGTGGTGCCTTTGTTTTTTATTACACTGTCTCATTGCTGACCCTGTGCATGATTCTCTGCATTTTCTAGAGAGCATATTTTCATGGGGAGAAGTCCTGACATCACGTCCTGACATCACGTCCTGACATCACGTCCTGACGTCACGTCCTGGTCAGCCGCTGTTCAACTAGCTGCTGGAACTCTTTGCAATCTGTCATTAAGCAAATTGGAGTCCACCTAAAGTCTTGAAGCGTTGACACTGTTTCCACAAGTCTGTTCTAAAAATAGAAAAAGATATGCAGAGAACAGCTGCGGTATTATTACAAATGATATTTTCTTTCTCAAAACATGACGAGAATTGAAATGTCAGTTTGACTTTAAACACTGCTCCCTCGCCTCACATCGCTTACACCTTCATCTGTATACTGTTTATGCTCACATCACAAACACAGGAGCTTCAGTTAATACGACTATTTAATATCAATGATATTATAAAATATATGGAATAAAATCCATTTCATGCCCGGATGTTATTAAGGAAAGCTTGGTCAAGAAGGCCGCACACCTCAGGGTGAAGAATGGAGTGACAGCGGTACGATGAAGTATTGACCACTGCTGCAGGGATTCACATTGGATTTATTATCAAAGAGTGACAAGAGGTGATGCAAGAGAACCTGGGGTGAGGATTTAAAAGAAGACTACAAATATTGATCAATGGTAGGGTGGCAAACAAAGTGGGGGCAGGAGACAGAGCAATATATAACGTGGAAGCCCGTGGGGAGGGAAGGCACTTGTCAATCCATTACTAACATTTCTCTGTCAGCCACAGCCCTTTCAAAGAGAGTCTAGTGTTTAGTTGCGAGCAGGTGTGTGTGTGTGTGTGTGTGTGTCCTCGTGGAGTTTTTGTGCTGGGAGTTTTTATGCATGTATATGTAATTGAATCAATGCACAGGAGCCGGCATTACAGTGCAGAGCTCCTCCAGAAATCTTACACGACAAGGCTAATCCTATTACAATGGCATTCAGCCCCTCTTCTAACAACCTCACGGTCTGATGGTGTCATGTGGCACCAGCTTAGAGGAGCAAAAGGAGAAAAAGCGATCCGCAGTCACGTTCTGCCGCCGTCACCGAACAATTTCCTGGTGAGTGTCGAATCAATTTCACTTCATCTGCTGTCCCTGATCCAGCAAGAGGTAGATGTTAGAGTCCTCTTTGAAGACGACAGTGCAGGTACAGAGATGATACGTTCACGAGAGTCATTATCGTTCAGCGATCCTCGCTGTCACTGGAGAAATGAGGCACGGTGAAGGTGATCTGAGACGACTCGTGACGCCTGTCAAGCTTTCCATTCTCACACGGCTTCAAATGCAGTTTACAATTAAAACAGCGGCAGATTTACCTCTGAAAGCACTTTAAATGTTGAAACGATGGCTCTTTGAGTTCAAATGGAGAAAGACAAAAGTAGTCCTCTCATTTCTAGCCAGATTGTATCCCCTGCTAGCCAGCAAAGTGAATCTTGAGGAAAAACTCAAGCTTCGTCTCCTTCTGACTTACCCCTAACCCCTAACCCTGTAAAGAAAGTGTGTTAAATATACGCCGCAATGGCTACATGCATTATATTGAACATGGAAATAAAGACAAAGCATTGTACTTGTATTGCAGTGTAGAGCTAGTTGGTACTATGTCGTTTTTTTTTTATTTTATCTAATGTATGTTGCAGGGTTGTTGGCGTGTAAACTTTTCTCTGTCTGATCTTTCTCAGGTCATTGCGCACTGCTTGGTGAAAGTAATGACAAACATTGGAAACGAGGCAAGAATCCATGATGACATCAGGTAACAGGGTTGTCTGCTAAGAAAACTGTATGACTAGAGAAGTCCTAGTTCACAGTGACATGAAGGAATTATGGATGATTTCATGGAGCGAAAGTAAAAAGCCCATAGTTCTCCTCTATTTCCAGAAGCCCAACATATTGCTCACACTCGTTCATTCGAACCTCATCACACACTGCCGATTTTCCAACCTTTTTTCATCAGAATGGAGAGTTGATTAGTGTATTCTCCTGCCTGTCTGCGCTCGGACAAAAACACATTTCTGTTTGTCCTCCTGAAAATGTCCAACTTTCACCGAGCGCAAAAAAAGGAAGCATCTCAGGTTGCCACTGTTAAAGGTCAGGCCTGGATCAGGAATCCTGTCTGACGCCCACGTTATTATGTATTTGGAGGCACCTGAAGGTTATTTTAACGTCCTCCTGGATTCATCTTTTTCATATGTGATCACATTATAATTTTTTGTCACATGAATTGTCTATGTTGTTGTTTTCTGTGCATACAACATCTATTGCACGTCTGTGCGTCCTGGGAGAGGGATCCCTCCTCAGTCTCTCCCTGAGGCTTCTTCCATCTTCCCCCCTTCAATTGTGGGGTTTCTTCTGGGGAGTTTTTCCTGGTGCGGTGCGAGGGTCTAAGGACAGAGGGTCTGTAAAGCCCCCCTCAGACAAATGTGTCATTTGTGATATTGGGCTATGTAAATAAAATGTGATTGATACATTTGATTGATCTTCGGGATGCTTTTATTATAATTTATCAACAGATATGTGATACTTCATATCTCGCCTGTGTCTTTGAACATGTGATTTCTGCAATAGAAATCCTACAAAGTTCAGACTGTGGTCTCTTTAACATTCCTGCAGGTCTATCGGGAACTTCATTTACAGCAGACCATATGGCTGCAACAATGGCGGCAGTGAAGACAGGAAGTGGGCAATATCTCTGCAGGGATTTTCAAATCATGGTGAGAAATGCTTATCTGACAGACACAGTCTCCTCGTGCAGTGTTTCCTGCTCCTTTTGTATTTCATCCTGTTCTCGGGATGACATTATTTCTACTAAAATAAAACGCTGGCAGAGGTCAATGGGGTAGTTAGAAAAGTTCCCCAAAGGCAACGAGCAGGAGGTGTCCTCAAATGCTGAAGGGTGTGTTCTGGCGAGAAACGGAATAGATACGTGATCTATGTGCACAAGTAGCAGCTGGGCCGTTCAGACCAGAAGTGCAGTTCTACACGGTCCACTAGTCAATGCACATTACCCCAAGAAGGCTGCGTTTACAATGTCCTTCAACACCACCCCAAGTCGTGTCTTTTCTAAAAGCGTCTTTGATGTGAAAAGTCCTGTCATATAACCAATCAGATCCGTCAACTCTGCTGAGAGGAGCTTTAAGAAAGAAGTTACTACTTACTGCACTTGAAGATGTGTGGCAAATGCAATCCCCAAAGAAGCATTTCTACTCAGAAGCGCTGCAGAGAATTACAGAGGCAGCCAGTTGTGCAGATACTTGCAGACAAGAATGAAAAAGACACAAAAGCAGAGCATGTGGTTAGAAACGTCGCGGACAAGACTCAGAAATGCACAGACAGACATGTGGAAGATAGGAAAGGGGAAATATTGTGAGCTGTCTTTCATCTCTTCACGGACATTGATCAGCGCTGATCTGCATTACACTGAGGCGGATGATCAGTGAAGGGAATCAAAGATTTCCCCTCCACACCCGCTCGTCTCACACAACAATAAACCATCCGATGAGTCACAGCTGGGAATTCCTCGGCCGGCTGCTACAGTATATCCTCGGCTCAGCACTTTCTTCGGGATTGAGCTGACAGGTTAAAGCCATAAATGAATCCCTCTCTTAATTACCTCCATAACAAGCAGTCGTTAGGTTGTGCAAGGCAAGGAGAGGACACTGCTTCGTCCTATTAGTTTGCACACTGGTGCGTCGTATCCATCGGCTGCTTTTAGTCTACACATAATGTGCTTCCAGACCCACTGCAGCCATTACTGGCCCAGCACAATCAACCAGACCCCAGGTACTGCGGAGTATGGAGGAAAAGACAAAAGTCGCATCTTATTCAGCTCTATAGAGATGTAGAGATGTAGACATAGGTGTAATTTACGCTGGGGACATGTCCCCAACATTTTATGAAAAGGATGACTTTGTCCCCATCTTTCTCTAAAAGCAATTTAAATGCTCTGAGAGAAATGTCAACTAACAAATGAGAACGCTTTGAGAAAGAAAGCATACAGTTCATTGTAAATATAGAAGAAACAAATGTGCATTGTTCAAAAAAAAGTAACGTAGTTTTATCTACGACTAATTATCTACTCCAACCTCATACCAATCCGCCCAATCACGTTGCCTAAAATTTTATGTGTTAAAGACTGAAAATGTTTTTTTTTTCCCTGAGCCCTTATTTCCAAACCACTTTTCCAACACAAAATGACACCCTTGCATATAGAAATATATATTTTAGATTAAAATACCCAGTTCAGCAGCTTTGTGAGCCATTATCCACTTAACCATTTCACAGCTCATCCCACACACACTGGTGCTGGATCAGCTGGGTTAAGGTTCCACTTTAGAAGAGATGCTAGGCAGCTAGCAACGCTGTTCAGGTAGGTTAGTAGTAGGTTACCAAGCACGTTGATATTTTTATATCAACAATGTAGCAAATGACAATGTGTAAAGACAAACTCACCCACAAAAAGCAAAAAACAGTGACTATTGTACAGACATTCAACAGGTGGCCAGAAAAACAACTCCAGTGGTGGATGCTAACGTTGTTCCATATCTGCTGGATGTATAAATAGGCTTTTTTTTTTTACTAACACGCTCACCATATTCACTTTTCAAGTGATATGTCAATTTTGTGTTTATATTTTGTTCTGTCGCCCCAAGTGTCTAAAATATACAAACATTATATATATGTTTATATATATATACATACATATATACCTTTTCAGTTAACTACTTAGCACACTGCTTAAATGAGAAAAAACATCTTTAAATAAAGGAAAAAACATGATGGGGGGGTGTCTTAAAATGTAAAAGAAATCATGTAAAATGCTGTCTTTACCCACAGATCACATTTGGCTAAATATTTTGAAGCAACGTGTTTGAAAATATAATATTAGAAGGAAAGTACAAAAGCAGGTAACAAAGATAACAAAAAGGATGTTACTAAAAAATTAAATGTGATGCCATAAGCAATGATTATATGTGTTTTAGGGAGGAGTGGCTGTTGGTCAGAAAGGGTGGAGTGGACACTGTAGCACTGTGACTGAAGCCTTCTTCCCACTTATACACTGTAAAGTTAGTAGCAGACAGTTATCCTGACATCCAGGTTATAAACCGTAGCTGGATTTATCACCATCCTGGTAACAATCCAGCCCAATGTCCTGAACGTGTCACCGTCTGCCCCTCCGGCTATTTGTCTTGCTTCTCTGTGTAATTTAATTAAGATTAGAAGTGAATAGCTCTATCTGCAGACTGAAGAAAAGCCAGCATACTTTATAGTATCTCTTACAGCCTATACTGAGTAAACACAGCGCACTCCTGCAAGTGAGAAACAGATTCTTCTTTCCTTTTTAGATTTTTATTTTTTTCTGTAAGGCTGCATATGAACTGTGGATCTGTATGCAGACACTATTATGTGTAACTCAGAAGCGGCCCTCTGAAGGTTAAGAGTCATCTCCAGCACACACTCCTGTGACGATTAGAGAGAATCAGGAGAATAAACTCATTTTGGGCAAAGAGGCATTGCTGAATTTCCAGTATGTCAGCATTTCCTACATGTTTTCTTCGAGACCAGTGTGCTGTCGAGACTTATACGCAGACATACGAAAAGGCTCATTTTGTCACTGTTCTTATTCACAGTATCATCCGCAGAGACAGCGAGGGAGGAGGTAAGAAGAGCGTTTTTCTGAGAAAATCTATAGTTAGTCTTCTACCAGAATAAACAATGAGCTTGGTGTCCCGCGCTCATCTTATGTAAGCCGCGCTGTGAGGTACAAAGGCGCATGTACGTTTCACAAAGTTTCAATCTGACACATTTCTCTGTCTGATTATATTACTTTTAACTGCAAAATAAACTCATTAAAACATTATCAGCAACAAATCAAAGATATGTTTAAAGAAATTGTTTGACATCTTAGGAAATACACTTGTTTGCTTTCTTGCAGAATGTTGGATGAATGGAGTGGGATCAATCTTCTCATCTAACTCTCTGCTAGAAAGCAAATACGTGCGTTTCTCAAAACGGCAAACTCTTCACAGTATACAATTTTACATATTGTACAGAATATTTTTTCTTCCACCTGACTGTGCTATTATGAGTCTATGGACCTTTTTCACACTAGACATTTTGACATCGTTTTTCAGGCCAGCAGGGTTCGTCATACATGGCTTCTCAAAATACTTTAAATGGAACCGAGCAGCTGGTAATTTTATTACTCTCTATCCTAGCTGTGCTTGATTACAAAAGTATTCACAAATCTTTTCAAAATATGAGGAAGTGTAGACAATTTGAACCAGAAGAATGTTTTTGAAACTCTTCAGCACCATGGAGAGACATGTAGCCTTGTCCAACACATTTCACAATAACATTAAAGATGGCTGCATTGCATTTGTCTATTTTACACTGCCTCACTTGCATCCTTAAAGTTATTATAAAAAATTGTGTTTTTCTTGCTATGACGAGGGAATATATCTTCCATGTATAAAGAGCTACTGTATATCTTTAGTAACAATTAAAATAAATGTAAACGCTCAAGTGTCTGGGTGCTTTTCTTTTTCATAGGTTTGTACATCGTCATCATCACAGTTTGGTTTTTTGTTAGTTTTATCATTATTGACAGTGACCTCAAAATGGTGCATAAGCAGTTTTAGTGATAGCAATAATTAGGAAAATGGATTTTTAGCACGTGCACATCAGAGCCGAGTGAAAACACAATAAACTAAATAAACCATGGAAATGACAGAAACGGAGGAATGTCTGAGGACAGTGCAGCAGTGTAGCCTGCTGGTTGTTTATTCATGGTTCTGCATAATAGTTTGTGTGTGTGTGTGTGTGTGGGGGGAGTTCATGTATTTTGCACAGCTATTACCCTGCTGCTAGCATGCAAGTCACAACTCAGGGAATATAACTACTGTATGTCGAATCAAGTCAATTTTATTCATAAAACCCCAAATCACAGATTCTATCTAACCTTATACTCCCAACTCAGATATGGAAAAACTCCACACAAAAAAACGTCAACCGGAAACATATAAAACATATTCATGTAGTTTCATGATGTTCCAACGCTTTAAAATGACAACGTGTCCATTCAAAGCAGGAAAGCTCTCCATGTCTTCTCCAATAAAATATTTAAGCTATTATTGGTATGTTCTGGAGTCTCGATAAACAGACTTCTCCCATCTCAAAAATAACTGAAGCCTTTACTAGTCATTAAAAATGGTCCAGTGACTTGATACTAACTGTTCGGGACGGTTAAAGCTGTCCTAAGACTCTTTATTAAGTCACCCTGAAACACTCAACTCTGTATTGTTAATGTTTTCACCTGTAAAACTGGAGAGTTTTTTGGGGGGAGTGTAAGTGAACAGTTTGAACCTTTATTTTTTCCAGCGACATCCATAGAAAGTGTTTGTGTCCTCCTGCTTTGCCTCAGCTCGTGATTATTATACTGCTTGTTGTATGAGGGGAGCCATTCTCACTCATGCGGATGACGACTGTAATTCGGCAAGAAAGAGAAAGCGCTGAGTCGGCAAAGCCTGCCTGTCTTGGGAAGGTCAAAGCATTCCTGTGTCACTGACAAATGAGTTGTATTTCAGGCTGCTGCCTGCCGGCGTTCTGCTCTGTTGTCTTTAAAACAGGAATGGAGGGAGGTGAGGACACACACACACACACACACACACACACACACACACACACACACACAGACATGGACACGTATTTTCCTCCCTCCCACTACACGCTGTTTCTCCCAGAGATGCAGGATACACACTATGCAGAGATCTAAAAATATTCTTGAAAGTTAGGTTTCAATATGCCGAAGTCGTTATTGCTCAGTGTTATGTTTGAATAACAAGAGAGACTGGACTTTTGTTCGCTACATTTGCAAAACATATTATAGTTTTCAGCATCTTGCAGCAGCTTGATATGCGTTGATGCTGAACATCAGAGCCAGAAACCCATTTGAAATGTTATTATCATTATTGCTATTATTATTACTATCAATAATAATAATAATAATTATATAACATTGTTGTTGTTGTTGTTGTTATTATCATTATAAGATATGGAGTCACTTAGTATATATATATAATGCATTATTATATATATGTAATGCACAGTGTATTTATTGTCAAGTAATTTACTTTAAATACAAGTCATTTTGTATAATTTTAACTTTAACTTCCTCTTCAAAGGTAAAACTAATGTACAAATGTAATGGACTGTCGTAACTGCGAGATGCATGGTGTGCAGGCTGCGGGCTAAAGAGGTTGTGACATGATTCAAAAGTTAGAAAATAATAAGAAAATAAAAAATAAATGTTGTGCTGTGTCATTTCTGTCCTATCTTTAATCTGTGTTTTCTGTATGAGATGACAACACATTGCTTGGGTGGGATATTGTGTCCTTTCAGCACCTTTAAATGGACAGCAATAAAGACACTACTTCAAGTATGAAAGGGTTTCAAAAAGGTCTCCAAAAGGTAAATATAATCTGTAGCCTGAACATAGAGTTGTTCTAGCATAAGAACGCGCTGGTGTTATTGTTTCTGCTGGTGCACTTCCTCAACATGTCAAACAAGTGAAAAAGATGAGAAAGGAGAGTGGAAATGGATCATTCAGTCTCCAGAAGCACACCAACAGTATAGCGACAGACAACTCCCTCAGACTTTCGATTAACGTTTCTGTTTCTATGAGTGTTTCTACTGAGTTTGCATGAACATTTTCTCTTTCTGGAGGGGAGAGTTCACTTAATTGAAGTCTAGCAATGTTGAATACACAAGGTGATTTTCAAGAAGAAAACTCCTGCAAAACTCATTCATTCACTGCTCATTTGCACTCAGAACTAAAAAGCATAAGTAGTGAAAAGTAATAAAGCTGGGATGTCTGCATTTGTGTGATAATTATAACTCCTTTCCCCCTGAGTACGTCAGGTGGGCTAAGTTAAAGGGGAAATGTTCAGTAAGGCAACTTTCAAATTTGCAATTTTCTGTGTGGTTTCATAGACTTCTTTATACACTTTATATACTTAAAGGACCGTTTCATTGACACTAAGATACTGCACGCAGAGAAAATGACCCTGAGTGTAAAGGACTGAAGTACATGATAAGGACAATACCTGTTGCAAGAAATATCTACAGTACAGGTTTGTAATAATAACATTAAGATATTAAAGCCTAATCAAATGCTTTAAAAGTTCATGTATTCACACTGACAAAGCATACATTGTACCTTTATATCAACTTTATATTTGATTTTTTTTTTGGATTTGATCACTGTAATACAATGACATTTGATTCAGTCACACAAAAGCGATGCAGGGGGTTAAAAAGTTGAGCAGCGAGGAGAGGAACTGGCTATACTACAGAATCCATAATACATGAATCCACAACCGGTTTATCTCTCCATTCTCCCCTCAAAGTGCTCCATGGACAGTCAGAGATAGATTATATATGAATGAGTGTGTACTCTCCTTGTGTAAAGTAGCTGAAAGTATGCTTGAGGCTTTAAAATGTTGGGCTTTTATTCGTTATTGCAGCAGCTTCAAGGTCCATGCTGTGTGTACTGGCCTCGGCCAACAGAGGGTGTTGCTTCCTCTATCTTCTCTCTCTGTTTTGTTTTGGGATTTATTTATTTATTTTACTGTAAAACATTTTGTAAATGTGTTTTTCGAAGGTGCTATATAGTTAGTATTATTATTATTATTATTGTTATTATTATTATCACTATTACAAAGATAAATACATATATTGCAGACAAGACAGACTCTCAAAAGTTAAGGTAAAAAGAAAAAAATGTCCTATTATATTTTTAGGGTTTTTTTTTTAGTGAAATTTAAAACTGCAGCTTAAAACATTTTTCAAAATAAGACTTAGAAATAAAGATTTTGAGATTCAGTTGATTAACTATGACAGTGTACGTTAGTTTACAAAATGCTTTGCCGTTGTCCAATGAAGCCACACTCGTGTGCATGACACACGCCTGTAAACATTTTTAATACTTACTACTGGTTTCCTGGCAACCGTTTCGAAGTCGTCCAGTAAAGGATGTTATGGTGTCAGGATTAGTGTCACAGCTGCTGCAGCTTGATGAGATAATACCACACACAAACACACACACACACACATGCGCACGCACGCACATACGCACACACGCACACACGCACACACGCACACACACCCACACCCACACTACTTTATTATTGTCTACAGTATGGATAAAACAGCACAGGCCACCAGCAGAGGGCACAGCAAGCTTTCCTGACGTTCCTTATGCAAGACTTTTCCTGAGACTGTCCTCCAGTCACGTCCACATGCAGCTGGTGTAAAATAGCCTGTTACTCATAAATGCCTTTTGAAAAACTTACCACTCTGACACTTATATTAACTGCTGTAATAAAACTACAATCAGTCCAGCCCAACTTGAGTCGCTGCCAGTTTTTGGCTTAAATTGAAGGGGAAAAAAAACTTTCCTTGAATTTACTCTATTGTTATATTCCTGTTTATGAGGGAGTGTTTGACACCAATATGAAGCAAAATGATCCATCCTCGTAAGGCAGCTGCTTCCTTCCCTCTTGCCCGCTTGGAGCTGCAGACCCATGTAGAATACGCAGCTCGAAAGAGGATGTGATTTAATCACATTACTGCTTGATCAGCCCAGCCTGAGTCATGGTCCTTGACTCCTTGCTTCTAAATTAATCACAGATCCAGTAAGTCATGGACAATTTGTTTGACACTATGATTAAATCAGATACTTAAATCTGATCCAGTCAAACAACAGGTTATGTCCACGCCCTTCCCCAGACAGTACCACCATGTTGCAGAGTAACTGTCAGGATTTTCAGGGATTCAATGTGAAATATAGGTGTGGTGGAAAAGTATGAGAGATAAGGGCCTTGCCTTGTTTTCTTACCCACTTTTACTACACTGTACCTCCCTCTCTTGTGTGTGCTCTCACATCTGATTTATGTTAGAGCCTGGGAATAAAGTGTTCTCCCATAGACACGACACGTTACACTAATGTAGGTGTTACAATGATGCACGTCTTTGTGATCATCATATGTCTGTACTCTACAAACTCTTCCTCGTACTCCATACTGTGAACCTTTGCACATTCCTCTCACTATGTTGCACATTTCTGCATGATACTACGACTTCTAAAACGGCACAGCGCTTCCACTTTTAATTCAGATATACTGTACATATTTTTTTATATTTCTTGTATACAATTTTTGATTTTATAATAGTTTTTACAATATTTAAAAAACTAAAATCGCATTTATATATTTGATCTTATTTTACATTTGAATTTCTCTTACTGTGTTTATGTACCATTACACACCAAAGCCAATTCCTTGTATGTGAAAAACCTACTTGGCAATAAACCACATTTTAATTCTTCTTCTAGCGGAAATGATCAATCAAACAAACAATATTTCCAGAAACCATTAATACATCACTTGTGCACATTGTCTATCAAGTATAGTAGTTTGGGTATGTGAGTTCACTATATTGTGGCTGCTACAGCTTTTAAAAGACTTGTTACAGATGCTGAAATCTCTCGCTTCCTGCCAATCTGACTTTGCCTTTTAATGGAAGAGAAGAGTTGGATTGTGGAGCTAATAGAAGTCTTGTGGTTTCTTCAGTTTTGGGTCGCATGATTCCATGGAAGCGCATCACACTCACAAAACCCATGACATGGCTAACAGCTCTCCTGGCCTGTAACTCACTGAAACACGGGTGTTTGAATATCAGGAAACAGGGTTTGCGTGTGTGTGTGTGTGTGTGTGTGTGTGTGTGTGTGTGTGTGTGTGTGTGTGTGTGTGTGTGTGTGTGTGTGGGGGGGGGTGCTAGTGTGAGAAGTGTGTTTGTGCTTGTGGATGTGCTAAATTGCGCAAGGATTATCACATGACTCGTGGTTCACATAAGTGCCTACAGGCTTATGTCAAGGGAGGAAAGGAGATGGAAAGAGGGAACATTCTTTATGAATGATTTGCATTTATTATACATATTTTAAAGTGTTGAACTGGAGTAATGCCCCCCCGTATACACTTAAGCACAGACGGCTGTTTATATCACCAAATCATAGAAACTATTACTCATATGTTAAACCCTGACTGAACCCTTGGTAAAAGGACTGATGTAGCTATCTAACCTTAGGTCCTTAACCAGGTTGCTTCATTTTAGACAGTGAACGTAAAAACAAACAAAAAAAAAAAATGTTGTGTGCAAGCATTGAAGCAACATGGCAATTTATTCTAATGTATGAGTACAGGCAGATTAGAGATACTGATTGTAGCCATCAACAAACCAAGATTTTTTATGTGGATAATATCTCTGGCTTTGCCCTTCTTTGACCTCACATATATTTGCTCATGTTCCTGCGGACAGGCCTCATAAATGTACTACTCTAAGTGCTGATCCTGACTGCGATGTTTTCTGGCTGGGAAAGTGACTCTCCGGGGTGCTTCTGGGGCTCTAGAGGCCCTTATTATAAAAAAAAAAAAAAAAAAAGAAAAAGGTGCTTAATTTCACCATGATTTCATTTGGGAAAAATACTCCCTCATCAGTGTGAAGAAAACGGATGATCTATAAATCAATTACTGACGCTATCTTTGGACAAAATGAGTGAGCAAAGGTGCACACTAAAGAAAACTCTTTCTGCCAGAACAAATATACAGCTTATAAAGGCCCTAAAAATGTATTTTCTCAACCAGCTTCTTATTAGTAGAAATGGAGGTCTATCTGAAGACTTTCTGTCAAGTTTGAAGAGTTTCAGGTTATTTCACTCAAAGCGATTTTTGTATTTGTGTTTTTTGTCTTTGCTTTTCTCACTGATTTGTATTGAGCTGCAGGACCAGGCAGGGTAAGTGATGCCATTACACTTCCACATGTTCAGTTTAGCAACATTTGAATCAATATGTGATGACACACTGACACTGTCAGTAAAATGTAATCAAACCTCACCGACACTATCTTGGTGAAACAGATTAGCTGACTTTTTGTAAACTCTTGATGAAAACGTAGAGGGTCACAAGGTTTAAGGCTAACAAGAAGTATTATGTTATGAGAAAATATGGACAATACAACTACACTAAAACAAGTCAGTTGTTTTTTGTTAATTTGATTATTTCCTCACTTTGGCAATACACACCCTCTAAGGCATGACATTAACACAAATGTTGCAAGACTTAAGGAAGGTACTTCAGTATTATCTGACTGGTAAGATTTTACATGGTGCCAAAATGTATCCCAAATATAATATTTCAGAATATATTTGTGTTAAATACTGCACTGTGAAAATACTACAAACGGGGTGTTAATGGCGGCCTACAGCTCATTGGTGCCCCTGTACCAGTACAGTAATGAGTAAAAATTTGAGTAAATTCACCGCACTGTCAGTTATTGTTCATTTTGGAACGTAAGGCATTGTGAAGGAGTTCATGGATTCCCCTCCAGAGAGGTTACTAGTTGCACCTTCCTTAATCTGGAGCATCACTCACGCTGCTCTATTTTCTTGTGCTCCTCGGTCTATTTTCAGCGCTATAAACTGGAGGAGGAGCCTGCGTCCAATTTAAGTGTGGATTTGGTGACGTCACGCGAGCCAGCGCCCCTGCGCACCACACAAGTTGGAACACTCGCTCGCGGCTCACCCACCGAGAAGAAGCTGCAGGCGTCAGTTGAAACATGGCGTTGAACGGGAGAGCTGTCACCAGTCAACAGAGGGAAACAACAACCGCTGCCACGGCCACACCGGTTCTCTGAAAGTCAGCAACGGATTACCTGCTGACCGCTGAAGCTAGCCGGAGCACATTTATCTGCAATTCATCATTTTTCTGCCACTTCTGGGGATTCAACGTTACGCCGAAGCTAACGTTACAGCCGGGGCTTTGATACGTCCACCTACAATTTAACCACTAAATGAAAGTCGACCTCTTTAGCTAACCAACGTAAATTTACTCGGCGAGAGCTAGCTAGCTATCGACCCTGTCAAGCCTTCAGCTATTTAGGTTAAACTCCGTGTCCACTCAGAGCTACTAGCCAGTCTAGAATAACACAACATGACTCGGTGAACTGTTGCTGCTTATTTGCTTGTCTCTTAGGTCCTGTCAGTTTAAACTCACATGAGCGTCATATGCCAAGTTTATATATATATATATATATATTTTTTTTTACCAAAGCGTTAGCCAAATACCGTTGAGAAAATGTCAGACAACCAGAGCTGGAACTCCTCCGGTTCCGAGGAAGATGCAGAGCCCAGAGATGAGTCTGGACATCTTGTTGGTATCGTCGACCTAAGCGGAGTCCTCAGTAAGGTAAATCACGTTTTTTGGCTAACGTTGAACAGCATTTCGTTCGGTCAATGTCACTGCCAAGACCTGAGGGCATAACTGTCAGAGAGGTGTCTGTCTACCTATCGGGGTTAAATGAGGTCATATAGGAATGGTTTATGTCCAATCACGGCGTGTCTATTTTGAGGGTTAGGGTTGTCCAGAATCCTTTGCCACCCGTCAACATTTCCACGTTGCTGCTCAGGAATATTACACCGGTAATCCCAATTCGAAGCAAAGGGAAAACCCCCCCATTGTAATTGAGCAGCGGGCTATTTATTGCACTAGCTAGCTACATTAGCTCATATATCGCTCTAAGATGCATTAATGTACTGTGGTAATGAGTGGAGGGAAAGGTTTGCAGTTCTTTTATTTATTTATTTATATATATATATATATATATGCGATACATTGTATACCTCCATATTAATTTTGAAAACTACTGTTCAGTTGTTCTACTCAAGTATCTGGTGATCACAGTTGGCAATGTTTGCACAATGTCACCACTATAAATAATAAGCATAGATATTATTTTTGCCTAATGTACATTGTGCAGACATAAGTTTTCCCTATCAAAAAGAGTCAAACGTCTTTGGGCTGATCTTGTGATTAGTTGAATACTGAAGAGTTCATTTCTAAGGCTAAAGCAAGCCTGCTGCATATTCCTATACCATATGTACTATGATAACAATGTGGATCCATCAAATTGACTAAGTGTTATGGGCAAATGTCGAGTGTGAGAGTGTAAATATTGCTTGGACTACAGTATGCGAGGTACAGGATGCTGGTACACTTAAAAGAGGAGTAAATAACATGCTGGTACAAGTAAAAGATGAGTAAATAACAACACTACACTCCTGTTGGCCTGTTCAGTTTTTTTTTGGTAAACAGACAGTTAAGTCTCCTACTAGACAAAGTATTGGTAACCTATTTGGCCATATGCTTATGCTCACTTGTGCAAGACTTTGTTTTGGCCAAATTGACCACAGTCTTAATGAGTTAAGCTGCTCGCAAGCTAATGTGGTATTAATGTCACTGTACACTGGTTGGCTCTAAACAGATTGCATGCTGACCTGCTAACCAAGCATATTGTGAGATTAAGCAGATCTGCGTCCAGAAAAGCACACCTTTTTAATCATACTAAGCCCTGTACACGTCCTACATATCGTGAGGATTAATGAGTCCATAAAATCCCATGTGTCATAACTCTTCCCTGAAGTGCAAACATACATTTATATATTTGTAATGTATACTGAGTTGCCAGTTAAATGGAAACTACGCTCCAAATTAACAATCTAATCCAACAGTCTTTTAAACTGGTGATTGTCGTGTGTGCTTTTGTTGTATTTGACTGAATTATATTGTACTGTGTTGAATGTTTTTATTAGGCGAACAATATGAGCTGGACATCTTTCAATACAACAAAACCACAAGGTGCAGCCTGAACCTTTTTGAATCAATATACAAAGAACCAAAGTAGTTGTCTCAATAAAAACTGAACAAGGAAGGTGTTGTATATTAGACATAGATTCCATTTCATTGTAGAGGTGTTTTTATTTTTCTTATCCCTAAGCATACAAAGATATTGATATAAGTGCTTTTTTTTTTTTTTTTTTTTCAGTGGACAAATTACATCCATGGATGGCAGGACCGTTGGGTGGTCCTGAAAAACAACACACTGAGCTACTACAAGTCCCAGGATGAGACTGAGTATGGCTGTCGGGGTTCCCTCTGCCTTAGCAAAGCTGTTATTACTGTGAGTACCATTGAGTTTCTTTACTACAAAGCCTCATGCTTCCTTTTTGACCTAAGTGCTGTGTTCTTCAATACAGCCTTTCGTTTGTGGAGTATTGGCCCTTTCAGAAGTGTCTGACCAGACTGTAAGCTTTCATTTGCGTAAGAATTTAAGAAAAAGAGGAACCATCACTTTCGCTATTCAGCCACCGAAGAGTGAAACTTACTGTGGCACACATCCACTGCCATTCCTGAGAGGATACTCTGTGGATGTTTATTTAAATTGCAAATTTAGCTGCAAACTACCAGTGTGTGTCACTTCACCTACAGCTTCAGCTCATTTTATGTTTACTATGTGTTGCTCAAGTTTGACCTCTCCATTCAGAAAAAGGCCAAACAGCCAGGCGGTGTGGTGTTCAGCAATTTTGGTAGCATGCCTGTGATAACCACAGTGGATATATTTCCATCACAACAAATGGTCCGCATTGTTGCTTATGAATGGAATAGAAGTGACTGACCGATGAGCCATACTAACAGAGACGCATTTCTGTGGAGACTCTTGACCTTCTCCTCAAATTGGTTGACAAGCTATAATGCGGAGGGCCAGTGTAATTTGACTCAATTATTTTGCGAGATTTTGCTCCCTCCTTTTCTTCTGAAGTCTCTCACATAGTTATTTAGAAGTTTAATGTATGATACATTAGATGTGATTCAGATGTTAGGCGTCCACCATATGTTTCTATTACATCCATGAAGGAAAGACTGTCTCTTTCCTGGATCCATGTACAGGCCTAAGGCTTGACTCACTGTTGACAATTCTAATCGGATGAGGAACTTTACCTGTGAGTTTCTCAAACTTGTACATTAACTTCAGGTGATAACCTATTTTTGCAAAGAAGTCCCAAGTTCTGCTTGAGGGTAACTGGCCAGTCAAGTGACTGTTCTAGTTTTAAAACAACATGCTATGTGGTAACGCTTTACTGGAAACTTCATCATGAGACTAGTAATGCTGGGTCACTGCATAGGACCGATCAAGAAAGTGGAGCTGTGACAGCAGTAGCTTACAATATGTTGAAGCCGAGACTCCCATGCCTCTCAGACATTTAATAATATCCTGTCTCAGAGATTCAAAAAGGGGCCACCACACTCCGCTAAGCACAGAGAAAATAAATCCATTCCTGTCAACAATGTTTAATGCTGGTAGTTCACATTGTCTCCATCATGTTTCAGTGGGAACCCAGGTCAGTCATTTACTGACGCTCCGTTTGTGTCGCTCTCCAAACGGCAACAAGGGAAATGAATAAGTTACTGTTCCCAGGCAGCATAAAGCAGGCTTTGCTATTAACTATTTGTTCAGCTTCATCCATTCCCAGCTTATGTAAATATTAACCTCCATGTGATGCTCTACTCTAGTCATTTCTCATTCCAATGGACATATGCCTCAAAAGTCTGGGGCCTCAATAGCGAAGAGTTCTAGATGGTGGTGGTCATGCACAGACCGTTATTTCCTTTTTTGAACATACTGTATTTTTTGTTTTTTTTTGCCAGCATTTCTCTTTGAATTTTTCCTCTTGTCTATTCCCCTCATGGCTTTCGCATTAACGCTGACACCGGTGCACCACGGAACAGTATGTTCTCAGACATAAGACATTTTTGATGGGTCCAGGTTTAAAATGAGTTAAGAGAGTAAGCTACCTTCACATCTTTTATGACAACATTTGAGTGATTCTTAAAAGGGTTTGTACTAAAAGTCTGCTTCCAAACATTGCATGCATCTGCTTGGTATAGACCATCTATGCTTTTATGCCATACTAAATGTTTACTGTGTCAACTGTGTAAAGCATTAGCATTCAGTAATAATACTGTACATATAAGAATAAAAAAGCTCCCATAGAAGACTAACTTGTCATCATACTGTATGCATTAGGGCTGCAACTAATTATTATTTCCATTATGATTTTCTCAAGTAATTGTGATTTGTTTGAAATGTAAAAAAGATAGTAAAAATATAAAATACCTGTTATAATTTGGTACCATTAAAATGTCTTGTTATGTCTAATCAACAGCCAAAAACCCAAATGTGTGCAATTAACTATAATGTATGACACACAAAGCATTAAAGTGTGCATGTAGTAGGCATATGCATTTAGTTCAGAGGGAAGTATGTGGTTTCAGTCAGGACACTAAAATTGAGAAAACTGGGTAGACCTGTAAAAAAAAAAAATTAAAAAAAAAAAAAAAAAGGTGTGACGTATGTATTGCAAAACAGCCAAAGCAAGTGCTCACAAGCAAATTGACACAGTATAAACACCCAAGATTGTGACAGACTGCAGCTCGTTGCTAGTGCTTTATTTTATTTTTATGGTTGGTCTTGGGTTCTCAAATTCAGTGGCTGGTTTCCATCATTCCCAGCATTGAGCATTGTTAGTAGGTGGGACACGCAACAAATTAGCTCCAAAAAAATGCAATTAAATAGACGTGTACTTTTTTAAACTACTGCCTCAAATTTCGACAGACTGGAAATATTGGTTTGACACAGTCTCAACTAAAAGGGAGGTTTAATTGCAGAGCTGCTGGATTGGATTGCATTATACACTGTTCATGTCATTGTGTCCACCATCTGTTGGTGCACAATAGTCTAGGTAGGTCATCGGCACCCTCTTTGTGTTCATAGCCACCTTCATTACTGGGGAACTTGATAACACTGAATTGGATACCAGTGTGACAATCAACATATCTGGTATGCACAGAGAACTAATGTTACAGAGTGTTAGTATTAGACAGGTTTTAACAGTAAATTACCAATTAAGTACACAAAAGTTATCCAGTCAGTCAACATTATCCTGGACTGGATTAAATGGAACCGTAAACTAACTCTTTGAAATATGATTGTAATGTTGTCTGTTGGTTCAAATGTGCCCCCACGACACTGTACCTTCGAAGGCTGCTTACCACCATCGGCATTTTTAGATCGATGGTCAGTTAATAAGAACACACTGGCCTACTTGCACTGTAATTCCGTCTTTCACTGGAATTTGTGAGTAGTGCAGACTGAATCTGTAGTTAGTTTGGTGCTGGACTGTTTCGAGTTCTTCAAGGCAGTTGCACTGGATGCAATAATTTGGGTTTTTCCTTTCCATATCTGTCACAGAGAGATAGGGGAAGCAAAAAAAATAGAGCTAAGGTCAAGTGGAGTTCGAATAGGTCTTCATGAATGATGTCAGGCTTGTGGTGGAAATTGCAAAGTGTCAGTTCAGCCAGGAAATAAGACTCTTCTTCATAGCATGTGACTTCCTCAACAGTGGGGATCATGAGGAGGGTCGAGGGTCATCCTTGTTTATTTAGCCTTCCCTTTCCTCTTTCATTCTGACCACTTGGTGAGTCAGTGTTTCCTGCACTAGGGTCATTGGGATCCCGTTTTGATGTCCCAGAGTCTACAGAAAGATGTTCCTCGCACCAGACCTGAAGGAACGAGATACTATATTTGTCAATCTCCTGTGCATGCAGTGCAATTATGTTTAATTATAAAAAATAAAAAACATGTTATGTAATGGGGGAGCTCCCATCCTTTCACTTCTGGAGACTGTGACTACAAACACGTACACCAGCTCGAGTTGAAAGGGAGAGGACAGAATGGCTGTCTTTTTGAGGCGGAGTAGTACGCTCGTGTTTGAAGAAAAGAGAGGCAGAATAAAGCTGTTTTGTTTTTATCATTTTTGATTTTGCCATTCATATTACTTGCTATACTGTGGTACAATATTTTTCCAGGTAAACAAATTCATAAAATGTGTTTTTTATTTTTTTTCCTTTCCTGTCTTGTTCTCCCCCTAACATGCTCCCTTATAAGATCATACAGTTAAACTATCCAAAACAAACAAGACACAATAACATGAGTCCCCAGAATCAAATACTTTTGATACTGATGATCTGAATGAGGGATATAACGGTTGAGGTACTGCTGGACCGCACAAAAAGGGACGCATTCGACAAACATCAGAAATAGTTTCTGGCAGAGGCTCTGCCCCGCCAGAAATGAGGAATGCTGATCACACATTCCCCTCTCTTAACAGAAGATAAACCGCTCAGTTGTGTGTCTGCTTTGGTATCTCAATGGGCAAGACTTACATTTATATCACACGCACTGAAAAGTGGTTATTATAGTTTAAAAAATAAAATCATTGTTAAGTAACATTGTGGCACACAGCCTTTATGGAACAAAGACATACCGCCTCGTTAATCCTTTTCCCCCTTTTAACCCACCAAAATAATCGAAATATTGATTTGTCCTGGGATCCAAAGTGCTTTGCTGCAAGCACATCTAAAATATCCATCCATCCATTTCTTTTATACCTGCTTGTCTGGCTTGTTGGAAGGTATTCGAGCATGCACTGGGCCAGTTTTTCATATTGTTCTACATCACCATGTTCTCTGGTTAACTAACCTACACACAGTCGCAAGTAGACAGAAAGGCAAATCAAAAACTCCATACAGTTTTTCTTTTTTTGGTCTGCTTGCCTTTCACATAGGGCCCAGGCTGATATCAGCACTTCATGTCATCTTGTAATGTGCAAGGCGGCTAAAATGACCTTCCTGTGATGGATTATTGTTTACTGTAGCCTTGGAACCCAGTAACCTTTTCCGTCCCAGTGCAGGCTTTCATTCCTCAACCCTGCTTTCCAGTCAATTTACCCATGACCCCCAAGTCCAGAGGTGATGAAGAGGAACATGTATTCCCACTTTCCTAGCAACCAAATGACACTAAATATCCCATCTACCAACCAAACATTTGCAAATTGTGTGAAATAACACTCCGGCGTCGTTTCATATGGTTTTAGTGTGGTTAAAATTGTGGTCAGCTCTTTTATTTTCCTTTCTGCTTGTATAGATTTTAAATCGTACCCATTTTTACAATTGTATAGAAAAATAAATCAGCAGAGAAAATCTTTGTGGGGTTTAAGAGAAATGGAGGCTGTTGAGGTTGTCTGCTTATCTTTTGTCTTCCTTACAACAAATGGGACGTTAAGGATGCGTCACACTTGTTTCCTTCCGCACTTGTGCTTCCTCCTCTTCTCTCTCTGCCACTGGTGTTGATCTCATGCAAATGCTGCTGGTAACTTTCAAATGAGCATCTGGTTTGGCAAGCTTTCAGCATTCGGCCTCATATTGTGCATTATTGACACTGAGCATCTGGTCTTGGCCTCAGTGCCGCCCAGGTGTCGGGGCAACACAGCCAAGTCACACTCCTCCAATGAAACCACTTTAAAGACTCTATAGTGGGCCATTTATTACTCTGCCAACTCACTGAAGTAATACAATCTTCAGTAATGGTTTGGGCTCAGGCTGTCTCTGGGTGATATTAGATTGCAAGCTTGCAATAGTTAATGATTAAATGTGCCTTTTTTTTTATTATAGATTGCCTCAGTGTATATAACATTAAGTAGTTGGTAGACAGGGTTGATCAATAAAGTGTAATTATAATATTTAAACTTACAATACCAGATTGATTCACTAACCTAAATAATCAATAAATGCATTAATTAAACAAACACTACAGTTGTTAATCACTGAATCTTTCTGTTTGAAAGTGCTTATCAGTGAAATGAGGCTGTAGTGCAGCATTGCAGACTCTTGGCCCTTCATGGACTTATTGTGCATTACATACTAACACGGACATCCCAGATGTGTTTACTGTATTGTGGCCCACATAGGAATGCAGAGGTCTCTTCTCTGAAGTGGTTTCTCTTTTGCTTAGAGTTTAACTGCAGTATCTGACATTCCTGCTCACTCAGTCTTTTCCAGTTCTTTGTCCTTCTCAAGCCGTGTCCTCGGCTACGCTCTGACAGGCCAGACTCTCACTCATATATCAGCCTGTTCTTTTACTGTGCTTAGACCTTGAGAGTGATTTAGCATCGGGACTCGCTGTAGAGGTGTCCTTTCAGAAGGCCTGATGCATTTGTTAAATACCATTGCTGTCACCAACTCTGTCCTCCCTCAACACGCAAACCAACACACACGCGTATAGTCCCTGGTTGCTGACCATGCCAGCGCCGATGTTTCATAGCGCTGACGGTACACTGGAGGGCAATTGAGAATATGCTCCATCCTGCAAGTTCACTTTAAAAGGCCAGTTATCTGCCACTGATCCTCCTATGGGACGGTGTTTGAAAATGGATGCCACCGTGCCTCTGGTACACTCATGGTGTACACTCTTCTAAATCAGCCTACATTGAAGGCAATTTACTCCCATCACTGTGACTGTGGATCGCCATGTTATCCTGTTGTTAAAGCAGCCCAGGAGAGAGATGAGCAGTTTGCTATTTCAGTGTCATTTTAATAGCTATTTACATGGTTGGCCACCTCACGAGTGCCTTTCTCCGCTCTTCCTGAGCAGGAAAGAGATTTGCGTTTCCTCTTGCGATGAAAAGAACATGACAGCAAGCATGTAAATGTATGACAGCGTTATCACTGATCTCAAGCCAGCTGGGTTCCCATAGCTGGCCTAATTTTCCAGAATCCTCCAGTATCTCTGATCTACTCTCTGATCTATCAGATGTCGAGAGAGGATTTGATCATATGGATATTTAAAGGATCGACGGCGGTTTATTTGCAATGCCTAATCTAACTTTATGTCCCGTGTCGTCTTTTTCTTTTTTAGCCTCATGAGTTTGACGAGTGCCGGCTGGACATAAGTGTAAACGACAGTGTGTGGTACCTAAGAGCACAAGACCTAGAACACAGACACCAGTGGATTGACTCCATCGAGCTGCACAGGGTAAGTCGTACACACTCTTAACACAGCAGAAAACAAAGTCTCATAATGTAAGGTTGGATTTGTGATTGTGTGTGTGTGTGTGTGTGTGTGTGTTTCTATCAGAGTATCAGAGAGGGGAGGAGAGAGAGAGGAGGAATCCAGGGAACAATATTCATCTCTCCACCACTGGTGCGTTTGTTGGCAAGTCTGCAGGACTTACTGAGCGCTTCACTCATCTTTAGCACAGAGTAGTAGCAAGTGTGTGTTTATTTAGTCCTTAAAAGATTTTTGCAAAAGCATATATGCTGTGTGAATAGTTGTATCCTAGATGGTTCACTGTTGGTGCATGACTCATGTAAAGGCTTTTAACAGAGGGCGCGCTTTGCTGAAAGTTATCTTAACCTTGGACTAACAGTTGGCTCCGGGTTAGGATAATCCCTTTTCATACAGACACTATACACACGAGTAACTCTGAAAAGGGTTATAAGACTTGCTGAGAAAGCTTTGTGAATCGCACTGTCAACAGGTGACCCTGTTTTTAATGATTTTCTGGAGACGACTCTGAAAGGTTGAGACTATAGTTGTGGCTTCCTTGCTTTGTTGTTTCCCTTTTAAATATCAGTACAGTGTGAATTTACACAGGGCTGAAATACAAGTTCAACCTTCTTAAGTGTGCCAACCTTTTAGAGTTTTTAGAGTAGCACCGATTGTATTCAGCCAGTGTAAAGGACAAAGGAAGCAGGTTGCAATCCCTACAGTTGACTGCTGAGTAGAAGACGATGGAGGCAGGGAAGACCTTCAAAATGTTTACGGTTATGTACACACGGCAATCAACCATCAAATATGTAAATGATGTCTTGCATTGCTGATGAAAAGAATCCTATGTGACATCTGGTAGTCAAGGGTATTATGGTGTTTAGTATTCATCCTAGCCTGAGGGGAAAGAGAAAAATAATTGCACAAAATTAAGAGGTTTTTAAAAAAAAAAAAAAAAAACTGATTTGAAAGTCTTACTCTAAGGCAGACATAATCCAGTGTGAAGCAATAGCTGCAAATCTGTCTGACATGGATGAGGAGAAGGCAGTGACATCACCTTCAGCCTGTCTGCCAAAGTATGCAAGCTCACTCACTCCTTGTCCTTAGTTTGGGAAATCCCCCCCTCCCTCTTCCCCCCTCACTCACTCGGCCCCAGCACCCGAGAGCTACCTTGACTCATGCATGCACACACACCATCCCACCCACTATGAGTCACCACTAAAACCTCTTCTTCTTAGAAAGCCCCGCTTCCCTCTCAAACCCACACTACTCAGAGCACTCAGCAGCCCTGCGTCTCCAAGGAGACACAACACACCACAGATAATACTTCCCTCTTACAGTTTGAGACGATGAAACATCTTATAAACAATCCTTGTTTCTAGGATACTATCTCAACTAAACTAAACTGTGCTTCTTGTATTTTAAATGTGCAGTGACAGCCATGTGACATACGTTAACTGCCACTGCCACTCATTAGATTACCCTTGTTTTGTTTTTTTGGCTGGGGAGTGATGCAAATCTACTAGCCACTTGCATATTTTACCAGCATTTGGCTGGTAAATGGTGTTTATTTTGTATCCTGCATACAGTTGAAATTGTTGACAGGAGACCCAGCAGCTGATAAATGTTTCCTTTACTCTTTCTTTTTTTTTTTTTTTTTTTTTTTTTTTTCCCCCGTATTTTCTGATGTTATCAAATAGTATAGCTGCAACTAAACCTCTGCCTGCTTTGTTCTCATCAGACAGATTAAGCTGCCCTCTCTTGCAAACAGTTAGATAGTGCAATCTGTGCTGATGTCAGTGGGGCAGCAGTTTGTTGGTTAAAGGGCAAGCAGCACTGACTGAAATCCATGTGAACACAGGCAGAGTTAATTCTTGCCATTGACCGAAAGTTACCCCAGGCTCTTACAAATGTCACGTGCGTTGACATTTCATGCCCCCTGGTGGTCAACATTGAAAATGTCTCTTAAAGGGAAACTGATCTCGTTTCTCCTCTCCTTGCCAGTGAACCTTTTCCTCTCTGCGGTCACCGGCTTTCTATTTTAAAGGCCAGTCTGTTATGAAAGAGGAGAGGGGAACCAGGCAGGTTTACAGGAAGTCTGTTGTATATTTCCGTTGTGTTGCCATGGTCACTGTATCCTGTTTCATTACAACATTAAATATATTATTAGGGCTTTCTGCAAAGCTGTCCTTGGATATAATGCAAAAGTCATTTAATAAAAAATAGGAATGCCTCATTTACAACTACTTACTGTTAGTTGTATTTCAAAGGAAGACTACATAATTTTTTTTAATGTTTTAATTAAACATCGATGTGATGTTTTAAATCCCCAAAATAGATGGTACATGACAATAAGAACAGATCAGAGGGACAGCAAGAACATTACTTGGATCAGTTTAAGGGAACGATTAGTTGTAGTTGAGCTGAAGTAGTTTAGATAAATAACTATAATGTATTTTATTAAATTGGGCTACTTTGTGACAACATCACTAACTTGCCGTATCTGTTTTTCCCCATACCTGTCGCTTTCTTCATAGGTTGATTCTGGATATGGCTCAGAGTCCAGTCTGCGGAGACATGGCTCCATGCTGTCTCTCACATCAGCCACCAGCGGCTTCTCTGCCACCTCCACATCCTCCTTCAAGGTGAGTTTTCTGGTTAATGTTTACTCTGGTTGAGGTCATTGGCTTCAGTTTTGTATCTGCACACACAAGGAATATACTGGGATTTGTTGGCAAAAACAGAAGCAGTTAATTTTGTCAGCAAACACGCACTAGACTGGTTGAATTGTGGTCCATGGAAATATAAACAAAAGCCTAACCACTCTGTTGCTTTTGTTGTTTCTTTAGAAGGGTCACAGCCTGAAAGAGAAGCTGGCAGAGATGGAGACCTTCAGAGATATCTTGTGCAGGCAGGTGGACACGCTTCAGAAATACTTTGATGGCTGTTCAGATGCCGTGTCTAAGGATGAGCTGCAGAGGGATAAAAGTAAGACCCACAGACGCCTATACTTCTTTTAACCAATTGTTGCTCTATATGGAATGCCATTTTTGTGATTTTTTTTTTATTTTTATTTTTTGTTTTTTTTAATTGAATTTTTTTTTTTTTAGATTAGAAGTGAAGATTATTTTATTGTGAAATGAGCTTTTCAATAGTATTCCAGTTTTATTTTGGAGCTGAAACGATTGTCAATTTATTGACACACGAGCATGTTGAATTGAAGTCAAATTGAGGCATTCTGGGAAGCAAAAAGGACACTTGATAACAAAAATATGCCTAACTTGTTTCTTACAAGACACTGGAATGTCTAAGACAATCTTTGGCTTACATTTTCCATATATACATTATGAAAATATTTGGAGTTGAGAAGAAACTTGTCTAGTCTTTTATGGAATGTGTGTGTGTGTTGTGACTCAGTGCAGTTATTCTACAAACTCCCTCACCCCATCTTGGCTGGTTGAACATTCGCTCACGGCAGCCTGCACCGGGTGCCTGTGACGACAGTGAATGAATCCCTGCTATTGTTCCCCTCACCTCCCTCTCTCTGCTCCTCGCTCTCTCTCTCTCTCTCCATTCTAAAGATGAAACCAGACCATTGTCATGTAGTCCAGCGCAGCAGAGTTCTGTCAGTCTGATGGTCTGATGGTGCACTGTGCTGTTGTTTAAGTTGTGAATGGGCCACAAGGCGCTTCCCTGCCCTAGAACGCTGATTGACTTTCAGCAGGGTCCTAGAAGAAAAGGCTTAGTTGTAACTACCTTTTTGGTGTATTTCTTTGCCTTTCCTCTCTGAAACTGTTTCTTTTTTTTTTTTTTTTTTCAGTCGTGGAGGATGATGAAGATGACTTCCCTAACACCCGGACCGATGAAGAGTTGCTGCACAACAACAACGGTAGCAAAGAAAAATGTGAGTAATGCAGAAGTCTTAGTCATTGTCTTTAACCCTAAACATTCATGACTTTCAAGCTTAAAGTTTAGAAAACAGCATTATGTATGTACAGACAGTGACACAATTCAAACATGTTTCAATTGAAGTAAGAAGGTGATTGATAAAATGTGATTTTAAACCTATTTAAAATTGCTGTGTTCCTCCTAGTTAATATATATATTCTTAAGTGTGCAAGGGATGCTCACTGACGTAAATATAATGGAGAATATTACATTAGGAAGTGACCCAACACTCTTCAGATTCAGTGTTTGTCACAAGTAGCACTTGTTTTAGTCCCATGCTCCTCTTTTGTGCAGTGTTCCAGTCCTTGAGTCCCAAGGGAATCAATGGCATAGACTTTAAGGGTGAGGCCATCACATTCAAGGCCACCACAGCTGGGATCTTGGCCACTCTGTCCCACTGTATCGACCTCATGGTGAAGAGAGAAGATAGCTGGCAAAAGAGACTGGATAAGGTGTGTAACATTTGGACCCAATCAGCCAGAGTTCTTAGCATCTACTTGCTTGAAAGAAAGCCTGAATTACATGCATCTTTTTTATTGTCATGTATAAGCAGTTATCTGCAACAACCACAAAAAAGATACAGGAGAGAAAGTTACTGTAGGATTTATTTATTTTTTCTCTCCACAATTACATATCAATATGTAAGACTGACATTTAGACTGGGTACTGCAGTCCTTCCCAGATGGGAAGGTCGCACGGGTTGCCAGGTTGAGGACACTGAACGAGAATGGACATTTCAAAGTACAGCATACTGGCTGACATATTATTGTCATTTTCTGATTTATTACTGTAAATATATAACTCATTGTTCCATTAATGATTTTGTGTGTGTAGGAGATGGAGAAGCGGCGAAGAATAGAGGAGGGCTATAAATCGGCCCTCAATGAGTTGAAGATAAAGTCTCACTTTGGAGGTCCAGATTATGAGGTGAAGTATAACATTTTCCATCATGCAGCAGCGTGAATGTTGGGTTGGGTAAGAACTTTTGAAGTAACCTTCCCTCTCCCCTTTATTGGCAGGAGGGTCCAAACAGCCTCATTAATGAGGATGAGTTTTTCGATGCAGTTGAAGCGGCTCTCGACAGACAGGACAAAATAGAAGAACAGGTATGCTTGAAGAATGATAACTGCTAAGGTGATGTTTCATTTAAAAATAATGAGTTCATTTGAAGGTAGTGTTTTTAAAAAAATAATAATAAAAAAAATAGTGAAATAAAATAATGTTTGCTTGAATTCTTGATTTAATAAAATGTGCTTGTTTATATCCAGTCTCACACTGAGAAGACGAGGATACAGAGATCCAGCCCAGTCCCCCCTGGAGACGTCTATTCCAGCCCTGGCACACACAGATTCTCTGACAAGGTAAACCAACCCTTTACTCCTTTACTCCTTTTTTTTATTTATTTTTTTTTATTTATAAACCCTACACACCTACAAGCTACCTACATCATTCCACCTCCATTTCTTCTCATTCTTTCACACTTCTTTCATTTTTACATCTCTCTTCCTCTCCTTCATTTTTTAAAATTTATTTTTATTTTTATTTTTTTTTGTCCATCATCCCCTCGGTTCTCATCTTCCCCATAGCTTCATAGAGTCAGTCCTCCCCTGCTCTGATAGTCAGCGGCCCTCACGATGTCCACAGATTCAGTGCAGAGGTAACTCACTGTCCAGGCCTCACTGCAGCAGCATGAAACATGAGCTCCCATTATATATGTGTGAAATAATAATTGTTAATGTTTAAACACAATGTGCTACCAGGTCTGTGATGTAAAAGTATAGGCCTGCTTGGTGTCGCCCAGTGTTCATTTTGGCACCTGATTTCTGTTAGTTTTACTTCACAAAAACTAGAATGTGCAGCTTCTAAGGCAGTGTTCATGCCATGCTGATATCCGAGGGCCTTTTCAAGTTGTCATTACATAATCGATCTCACATCCTCCTTCTGTGCTTGGCCTTGTGTTATAGGTGGAGGAGATGGTGCAGAATCACATGACGTACTCCCTGCAGGATGTTGGTGGAGACGCCAACTGGCAGCTGGTTGTCGAAGAGGGAGAAATGAAGGTACGAGGAGGATCTATAAAATTGTCATTCAGGTTTCTGTAACTCTCATAGTATTTATATGTAATACTTTTGTCATACACTACATTATAGGAAATATTTTAAAAAGTCAGGTAAATTTTATTTGTTCCTAAAATTACATTTATCTGCAATTCACTATTGGCTATTAGTGTTTTTCTTAAACCTAAATCAAAGCCTACTACATGTATACTGTCAAGTAGGTTGAGAATCAGCTTCTCTCCCCTGCTGCAACAAAGAGACTCCGTCATATATAAACAATGTGCTGCAATAGAGTAAACTCAAAGAAGACATTCAGTCTTGAATGTAACCATTTTTATGTGATTGTGAAAATGACAATGTTATGATTCACTTGTGTAATCAAGAAGAGATTTATAACCAAATAACAACAAAGGCAACTGTTTGACTAACAGTCCTGAGCAGATGAGTACAGGGCCTGTGAGTCACAAGCAGAGCTGCAAGAGGTGTGTGTGTGTGTGTGTGTGTGTGTGTGTGTGTGTGTGTGTGTGTGGCTTTATACATCCTCTACTAGGAATAAAGTGTATATAGAAAGGCAAGGATGTCGAGGAACTGGGTTCATCCTTCGTAGGTTTAAAGTATAAGTCGTGGACATTGAGATTTCTATCTTCATGAAGGTTTTACAAGGTTCGGAGCATTCAATATCTTCTAACATATCCGAAAAAGTTTTCTCTAGCCAATGAAAATCTCATATCCTCGGGGCCTAATCCAGGCTACGAAATTAAACCTAGCCATTACCGAGTGCACAGATCAGGGGAGAGCTGCCGTTGCCAGGCGCGGCCGATGTTACCAACCGATTTCAGGGCTATTCAACCAGCCGTAATATCGGCGCAAGCAGGATGGACATCTGGATATAGGCAGTAGACTCTAGGCTAAATCTCCTCGCCACCAGCTTGACCAGCCTTTAGGAACCCATTAAGGTCACACTTGATGGGTTTTAGGCTCGGACCCTTTAATGGTAGAGTTGGTCTAGACTCTCCTTAGGTCCATCAAGGCGTAATCTCCGGGATCTAACGATACACATGAGAAAATGTGACCATAAACTCACTTTACTTCGTCATGTGTGCAGGTGTACCGGAGAGAGGTGGAAGAAAATGGGATTGTTTTGGACCCGCTGAAGGCCACCCATTCAGTAAAGGGGGTGACTGGTCACGAGGTCTGCCACTACTTTTGGGACACGGCTTACCGCAACGACTGGGAGAGTAAGTCCTTTTAACTCTAAATCAGTGCTAGTTTCAAACAATTTCTCATAATAAAACTAACTTCATTGTAACAATTCCACGTTCTCCGCTTCTTTTAGCCACTATTGAAAACTTCAATGTTGTGGAGACATTGTCGGACAACGCAGCAATTGTTTATCAAACGCACAAGGTAAGATCTACGAGATCACAAACAAAATCAGCACACGTGTTCATCAGCGGTTTGTTGTATATGGGCTTCTGAAATTATTAAAAAAAAAAAAAAATCTGTGTTTCAGCGTGTGTGGCCTGCATCTCAGAGGGACGTGCTGTACCTGTCTGCCATGAGGAAGATCTTGGCCAACAATGAGAATGACCCCGACACCTGGCTGGTCTGCAATTTCTCTGTGGATCATGACGACGCACAGGTGAGCCACTGAGTCCACTCTGATCCAGTTTAGGTTTCAGACGCCATGCAAAGGAATTTATTTGAGATTCTGAATGCTAATCATTCTGCTGATTTTCTTAATTCTCTGCCCTGTCGTCCCACAGCCATCCAACAAGTGTGTCCGTGCCAAAATCAACATCGGCATGATCTGTCAGACCCTGGTCAGCCCACCAGAGGGAGATAAGGAGATCAGCCGAGACAACATTCTGTGTAAAATCACCTACGTCGCCAATGGTGCATATCCATTTATTCTTTTGTTTTCAGTGGAAGTTAATGAGGACTTGAAGTCTTTTTTTAAAAGCATAATGTTTCTTCAAAAAAAGGCATTTTTAACATCTTACATTTACTAAAATCTTAAAAATGTTCTTGAAAAAGCGTTCTTCAGTGCCTGGAATTGGATGGAAACTTTTATTTATTTTATTTTTTATTTTATTTTTTTTTATTGGCCAGTATGTGATTTTAACATTGTAAGGCCAAACTATAAGAAGCCATTTTGACTAATCACGACATGCTCATTAGTTCAAACCTTCTTGCTCAGTAAAGTTCGGTCTCCTGTGTCTGTGCAGTGAATCCAGGGGGCTGGGCTCCTGCCTCCGTGCTCAGGGCCGTGGCTAAGAGGGAGTACCCCAAGTTCCTCAAGCGCTTCACCTCTTACGTCCAGGAAAAAACTGCTGGCAAACCCATCTTATTCTGAGGTGCACAGGTAACGCAGGAGCTTACTTATCCAGTGTTTTTATGTTTTCACCCATCATCTCTGAACCGTCATTCAGTGTATACCGTGCAAAATGATCATCTGAATCCTCTTTCTCTTTCCAGTGTGGAGACAAAAGGACAGAACTGCATATGAGGCTCGGAGGACCCAGTGTCTTCAGACTGACTGCTGCTCTGCTGCCGTGACCACACGAGTTCCTTTTTAAGTGGTTTTCTCCCGCCCAGTTCTTAGCTACAACTTAGTTCCAGTAGGGGAGGAAGGGTCATAACAGTGCCCTCTGGGGGCTGCATTCAAACATCTGTAAGACGAGTCTTGATCTCTGAGAGACATTTATGTAAAAGAATATTCTTGAGTTAATGAAAACCTGGCAGCGATATCATAATTCATAATTTCAAGAGAAAATGACTGCTTGTTTTCTCCCCTTCATTGTGATTTAACTGATACAATACGTAATTGCTGTTTATTCAAAAGGAGATCAGGAGACTATAAGAGTGTCCTGAGATGAATGTGCCCCCCCACCCCCCATGAAGGTTTTTGCAGCAGCTGATGCCATCTTAATGCTCGTGTAGAAGGCTGACTTGTCATGTCAGGTTATGTCTCTTTTTTTCTTACAGATATATTAATATATAAATGTATGTATGTTCTATAAGAAGTTTGTAAAGAGAAACAAACAGATATTTGCTAATAGAATGAAATATTTTATTGCCATTTATAGCTCCTATTTTGTGTTGCTTTTATTTCATATTTAGTATTTTCCCAGCTTTCTTTTTAAGCTGCTAACTTTTGCTAGGAAAAGGTCACTGATTAAGTCCAGAGGGCTGTCATCTAATCATGAGCCCTATGATATAAGACTTAACCTCTTTGGACTCGGCCCCTCTCATGAAGACACGTGTTGGTGCGGATGGAGGGACGAGCGGAGAGGAGTTTGTCATATATTTAATGTACAAAACAGAGTCCATGTACATTGTTTGCTTGGCTTTATATTTGTGTTATTGTAAAATGTTAAGTGTCGTATAGCACATGTTTTGAATGTTTGATAAGTTGTAAATAGTGTCACTAACATTTGCTGAAGGTCAGATGGTTTTTGTGACTTGAGTGGAGCCCAAATGCCTTAGTGTAAGGAGAATCTAGCTTGCGATGGGATAAAAGGTGGCGTTAGCGCACCTATGGAATCACTAGTGAAGTGCCTCATGGCTGAGTTCCCCTTATAATCATCTCCTCTTGGAGTCAATTTAAACGTCCTACAATATATTAACTGAATGAACCAGGTGACACTTAATGTTGGGTTTTCCCACAGAGGGCTAGCAGGATATTTTTAAAAGTTGTAATTAATGAAGACTTGAGATGCATTTAATTTTAATTTCAGTATAGGCATCGCGGCATCAACATTGCTGGCATGTCACACGTGCTATGTACTGGCAGTAAAAGCCCTCAAAACCATTTTTAATAGAGTTGGGTCTTCATATCATGTATTTTCAGTCTAAAAATGTTGCTAATACAAGCACAGAGCTGCAAAGTCCAGAGTTTAGTAAGGATGTCCGGTTTAATAAGGAATTGGAAGTACCCCTTTCCTATAAAATCAAGTTCCTGCAAGTTTTTATTTGCCTATCCTGTTGCATTCAAGCATTTAAATAAACAGTGAAGCTGTAACTCTGGACTTTGTCGTTATGTAGTTGACACCGGCTGATATGGAACCATCATAAAACATGTTTAAGAGGAAGTTGTTTTTTTTTTTTGTTGCTTTAATGATTTTACAGACTATACTTTTCAAAATAAAGCATCAGTAACTCTACCTGAATATATTTTTAGTACCATTTCCACCAGTGGACAGCACAATGTTTTTGTTCTTGGGTTAAATCTATGATGATGGATTTGTAGCTATTTTTTCAGTCTCCACTTTTGAACCTTTTTGATTTTAGAGCTTCTAGCAGAATGTGGGTGAGAGTGAAGCCATATGATACTCGGCCTGTCGGCTGAGTGGAAAGAAGCAAGGCTGAAGCTCTGTCACCTGAAGCATTCTAGTTCAAAACTGAATGTAATTTAGAAATGCATTTGTAAATAATTTGTTCATACTAATGCTGAGGGATCAACTTACAAATGTACTGTGACAGCGTCGCACTTCTTCTGCCCTGTTTTCAAAGTGAAATAAATAAGTTTATCCTCCAGTTTTCCATGTTTGCAGCCATTCGTTCATGTTACAGAAAGACAACAGACATGAGGGAATGTAGTGTAATTATTATTTTTTTTTTTTATTAGAAATGAATAGCTTAAAATTGAATATTCTATCTAGAACATGCTAAGGCTCAACTTCTCCGAGACATACGTAAGGCCACGTCTGAGTTCCATTGCTTTCCGAAAAAGGACAGAACAAGAACCTGCAGACTCTTTAGTCAGTGATGCCTTTAACTTCCCCACGTCAAATCCTTCAATCGCTCTGCACATAATAGTGTACCGTGACAGAGTTTATTTAATATGGCTTTGATTTTCCAGTCTTCTATTCGCTTTTGTCACTTTGACAAAAACAATTTTAGCAGTTGCCTAACCTCCCTGGAACTAGCAGCCACCGTCATTCTACTTCCTACACAGTAGAACCTTAAATCAGGAAGGGTTGTGCAAGTCATATCCCACAACACTGATTTAGTACAACATACATTCAGGCGGAAAGTTGACATTTTAAACTTGCGCAAACGGCAACCGAGATGGAAAACCGTAAAACAATTACTGTGGGAGTTTTGTCATTCCTTTGTATGATAGCAGAAGCGATTTGTTTTTGCCCTTAAGACTCTTACAAGGCAAAGAACGGTTCAAGAAAAGCTCCATTCAACAATTCAGTCGTCTGAAAGATCAGCACTAACTAGAAAAAAAATTCTGCTATTGCAATGTTTAGATGCAGACAAATGGCACAAATAATTAAACCTCAACATAACAAAACCCCAAAAAGTTTTTATGCACACAGAGGGGCGACACGTATGCTCTGGTCTGCAGCAGGTGTTCTCTGGTTGTTAGTCTTTAACGTCTGATGCCCCCGACCTGCAGCGCTCCCTTCGGAACAACGTCATCGTCATTAGGAGACTATTCAATCCTCTCAGTTCTCACTGAACTTTTCTTCTGTTGGCTCGAAGCGCTCCTTCAATCCGGCCAACTGAAGATGGACCATCCACATTTTTTTATTTGTTTATTTTGTCACGCAGCTTTCTCCGACTTTGATGAAGGCGTTTCCAACAGGCTTGTTTTAGATCTGGGAGCAGAAAAACAGGGACAAATGTCAGAAATCGCAGAGAAAACTATGACATTTGCAAACCACACAGATCATGAGTAAAATATCCGACCTGTTGTGGGCCATGTGGCTCTTGACGAGGTGTCCAGCAGCTAGAGCGGACATCAGGGAGAGCTCCCCGGCCAGCACGGAGGCACAAACCACACGGGCCAGCTGACGGGCGTTCTCGCCTGGCTGGTTGGAACTGGTACCTTGGACACCGAGCATCTAAAAAGACATAGAAGGTTATACAGCAGCAAAATATTAGAGAACTGCGTTAACAATCTCATCAGACTCTATTTAAGTGGATTACCTAACTATTCAATTAACTATGAATGATCTAAAATATAAGTATAGGTGACATTACCTGCAGACAGGCCTGCTGTGGCGCCAGGTTGGTGCCCCCTCCCACAGTGCCCAGCTCGATGGAGGGCATAGTGCAGCTGATGTACAGGTCCTCCCTTTGTGGGCCAGCAGGCTCCATCTGAGTGATACAGCTGGAGCTCCCCACTGTCTGAGCCGGGTCCTGAAACAAGCAATACAGCAATCTGACTAAGTGTGCTGATGCACGGATGAATGTTTTTGTGCTACACCGATGACCAACACTCGCATAAAACATTCTGCATAACACGGCCCTGGATGTAAGATCTTATGTCATTTACAGAACGTTCTGTTTTTTTACACCATGCATCTATTGCTTTTACCCCATTGACTAACTACACTACTTACACAGGCCACTTCTGTAAGTACATCAGAAACATAAACCACTCACTTCAGCCAGTACTATTTTCTGTACCTTGGTCTCCCTTCACTTACCTACAATTCTTTTTTAAGTTGCAAAGCTACTCTGCAGCCATAAATATCCATTGGGTTCTACTTATCAGAATTCTTAATTTAGCATATAAATCTATTTATTTTTACCCTAATACAGTATCATAAGGCTGCCTGAATTGAGTAGGTTACACAGCCCAAGTCTTCTATAAACATAATTTCAATATTCAGAAAATTCCATTTCAGGCTCTGGTACCGACGTGAGCTTGTAGTAGTCTTATCAAAATACAAATGTTTTTGTGTAACATGTAACAGATACCTCTAGTATTTATACAGCCCAAGTATTGTGTTATTTGTGCAACTTCACCATTTTAAAACATACTGTAATTATTTGTATAGTAATTCAGAACAATCAGGATTTTTTACCACATTGTATGCAAGACGCATTAATTAAAGGCTTAAACATGTGGAGCGATCCATTACCTGTCCACAGGCGATGTAGATGGCTGCTACAATGTTGGCAGCATGAGCATTAAAGCCCCCGATACTGCCAGCCATGGCCGAGCCCACCAAGTTCTTGTTGATGTTCAGCTCCACCAGAGACGCTGTGCTGCTTTTCAACACCTACAGATGCATTAATGGGTGGTTTTAGTCAGAAATGTAGGATTTAACCCACAGAAATAAGCAGCAGCAATAAACCAAAAACTGTGGAAATTGAATAAATAAACTGTGATTTGATCCATGACTGATTTTAACAAGCCAGCATTATTATTGTATTACACTGTGCGTTTCAAGCAATATTCTTGTTTTCAGCATTAAAATTATTACACAACAGTTTTTTTACATATTTATTGTTGTGCACATTTTTACTTTTAGCTTATTTTGTTCTAAAACTGAGCGACTGTTACCAAATCCAATTTCCCCGGGGGATAAATAAAGTACCACTGTTGCATCTTAAAATACAAACAGAGGAGTTTGGTTTTAGTTGTCTTTACCTCCCGGACCACGTTGGCAGGGATGGTGGCCTCACACACAGCAGACTTTCCCCGACCCAGGATCCAGTTAATGGCAGCAGACTTCTTGTCAGTGCAATAGTTGCCACTGACCGACAGCACCTCCACGTCTGGATACTGCTGCCGGAGTCTTTGCAGAGCCTGCTCAGTCCCCTGGGAAACACAGCCAACACACACACACAGACACACAGACACTTTTAAGTATTTACAGCACTGGAGATACAAAAAAATAAAAAAAATAGACAGTGACTAGAGACGGGAACAACAGTTGCTTTTAAATTGCATCGACTGCTGCACACGATTCGGTCGTACCTTAGAGAGCATGTTCATGCCCATGGCGTCTCCTGTCTGAGACTGGAAGCGAATGTATAAGTTCCTCCCTGCTAAGCCCACCAGCAGCTTCTCCAGACGGGCAAACCTACCAAGGGCAAATAAACATGTATGATCTGCATGTCCTCAAATACGACACCAGTCTTTCATAGGTATGACCAAAGGAAACGGAAAAGCCTTCAATCATCCTGTTAGTGTTTTGTGTCACAGTGTTTCCACTGACCTGCTGGTCCGGTCGAACGCCTCTTTGATTGTGCTGAATCCGTCCGAGGTCTCAAGCCAGACTTTGACCTCTGCAGCCTGGCATGCCGAGGGCAGCCTCACCACAGGACCCCTGGTCATACTGTCAGCTAGGATGCTGCTGTGGCAACCCCCGCTCAGCTGGACAGGAAAAGACGACATAGTCAGCGCACACACACATATACACACAGTCAACAACAGCTGCAGCTGGATATCCGTCACTTACAGAAAGAGCCCTGCATCCTCTGTTAGTGCTGGCTACCAGGCAGCCCTCTGTGGTGGCCATAGGAATGTAAAACTGCTTCTCATCCAAAAGAAGAGGACCAGCCACTCCTACTGGCACCGGCATGTAGCCAATGACATTCTCACAGCAAGTGCCCATCACCTACAGGGCAACAGCACAAAGTAATACAGACTAAGTCAACACTGTGCAGCAGCTGCACTATTAACACAGAAACAGTTTGTACGTTGGAAAATGTCAAGACAATGAATGCGCTTGTAGATTAGACAACATTGTCACAATCGAAAGTGAAAGATATCCATACCTTAGAATAGTCGTAGTCCTTAAAAGGCAGAGAAGCCAAAGCAGATAGAACAGGAAGTTTTGGTGAAAGCATTTCCCTTCGGATGGCCACGCCCCTCTCTGGAGTCTCCAGGACAGCTTCCAGTTTGTAGTTCAGGATGTTACGCGAGGTAACCAGGTTCATCACCTCTTTATCGCTAAGAAAACGTGGCCCCCTCTGGAAGGCAACATGGGGGAAAAAAAAAAAAATCAGGGATTTCTTAAATCTTCAGACAAACGCAGAACTTAAAGATATCTTCTGCAAGGATTTCCATCTGCTCTGGCAGCTTACCTGGGGATCTGAGAGGATGTCCATGCATTCCTCCAGCGTCCGGGCCTCTGAATTAGAGCTACTTTGAGGAACACAAGTCAGAGCAAGAGACTCCTCAAAACACGAAACACAGGGGCCAATATCCACTGAGGCAGGCGGAGTCATCTCTGTTGTGGAGGAAACATGAAACAAAAAATCGCACGTCAACAACGCAGTTACATCAGAGTTTTTTTTTGTTTTTTTTTCATCTGTCAGTACAGACATGATAAAGCTAGCAGGACCAATTATAAGTCTCACCCTTTTCACTGAACACCGTGTCAGCCTCAGGGGAAAGTTGAGAGTCTGAGCCAGCTGGCGGGGCAGGGTTGCTTGCTAAGATACCGTTCATGGTTGTCTGGGGTTTCGGAGCTGGGAAGTCCATCCTGCAGCAGTCCTCTGCCACCCTGGGCTTCTGGGTCGGAGAACTCATGAGGGACAGAGAAGACTCGGTCTCCGCTTGCTCAAAGAAGACATACTTCACAGCCAGGAGGAGTGCAAGGCCGAGAGTTATCACCTGTTCCAGGTCCATACTGGTCAGAGGTGAAGAGAGACAAAGTCATGCATCAGCAAGTTACTGCACAGGAGTGAATACCAGGCAAATGTATTCATGGAATGAGCAAAGCTTTTGTTTAACGCTTTTACCTGGTGAGCTTCGGAGGCCACATGGTGTCACCAGAGTCCAGTCGCTTGGCTACGGGCCCCTCCAGCGAGCTGTTCTGACCTGGATGCTCAGCTGCTAGTCGAGTGTGAGCATGAACTAAGGCCAGGCTCAAAGACTGAGGAGGATATCATCAAATAGTTGGTTAACACGCCTCATAATTCTTATTTTAGAAAAGCCACCTTGGGACTGATGTTTTAAACCAGGGTACACATTTGACTAATATTTTCAAATTGTATTGCCAACATGTGTGGTAACACTGCTGAATGCAGTTTCTCACCATGATCATTTTAACCCTCTGGGTCACAGGATTGGGCTTGTTGTCCTCTTCTTCAGCCAGCACACGGGCAAAGTGGCTCAGTTGCCAGATTGGACGGCCCTCACGACTTTCTCTAGACAGCTATACACACACACACACACACATAAGCATTCGGCATGAGCTCACACAAATCTACTGCGAGGATAAAATTTGCCCAAATTTGAGATATCATCTTTACCTCCAGGACCAGGGAGACACACGCAGGGAAGAAGGTCATGAAGACAAAGTAATTGGCCAGGACAGACATACAGCCAAAACAACACATGATCTCTAATTGAGGCACACCTGGAAAACAATAGAAATAGTATTCTTTACATTTTCCACCTAAATTCCCCATCATGATAGAGCATTAAAAAAATAAAGAACATAGCTGTTTTGGAGGAAAATAAATATTAGTATCTCTCACCTGACATGGTGCCAATACCAATGACCAAACACTCAACCAGAGCATCCAGGGTGAAGGTGGGGCCCAGGATGGCCATGCCCTGGGAGATGTTCTCCCTCACCTCCTCCTACACACAACACACACCACACACCACACACACAGTACCAGTTAAGACAACTCAACTCCATTCTTCCCATGAATCATTTCAGTTGCAGTTCACACATACGCCAGAACAAGGTGCGTGATATTACCTGAGAGTTTGAGCTGAGGGCAAACTTGGCCAATGCACAGGCTTTGGACAGGTCAATGAGCAGGAGAAAGAACGGCAGGGCTTCACTGCAGGGGAACGAGACAAATGTCAGGGAATGATGTTGTACTTTTTCTACTGCAGCACTTATCTACATTGCTAAAAAAAAAAAAAGCCAACAAGTTACACAGTTGACAAGTGACATGACATGATATCTTTTATACCAGAGCTCCGGTTTTGGCATACTGCGTCTTATCACGTATCTTTGACAGTCACATTGGTGGATGTGCAGTAAGTTTTAACCCTAATTATAAGTCGCAGCTGTCAAGAACTGTAAACCATGATAATGTCCAGAGGGCACGCTACTGTAAATCACCTGACTGACCACTGACTTGAATACAAGTCATTTTAAAAGTTTGAGCTCACTGCCATACTTTTTTGTTCTTCTGTAGTAAACACACTGGTAGCTGAGGTAAGGTGACTTGTACCCTTAACCATTAGCTGAAAGACTCCAACAGCTATTGTAAATCAGGTTAATTATTTGTATTAATCTGTCTGCTGAACAATAAGTATGTTAGTGCACCTAATACTTACTTAAGACCTGTCAGCTCTTTCCCAAAAAAGTGTATGACCACTGTGCTGAAAACAAAGCTGGAAAACACTGTGAACAATCCTGCAATACCTGAAGAAAGAGACAATGTTGACCGTTAAAAATATAGACCGTGTGTGGCACTGTCATAGTAAAGCTGGGAAATATATATACGACTCAGTGCCATTAGAGTTGAATGCTGAACAAGCTACAGCATCCTATCATACTGACCCAGTATATATTTGGAGCCCAGTTGTCGCAGATTCTTGAACTGGAAATAGATATAAACGATGGCCATGCAGCGTGTGATTGTGAGGATAATCATGTCACTGCTGTGGATTTTCTGTAAGAAAACGAGCAAAGACATCTTTTTGTTAGCAAATCCTTCTCATTGTTTAGATTTGGGATGAGCTGCCACAACCACACCAGCCTCCTCCTCCTCCACCTCCTCCTCCTCCTCTCAAGCAGACACACCTCTTCGACTTTGGGGCACTCATTCCAGCTGCACATCTGGCTGCTGGCTGCCAGGTTGTTCATAGACACGAGGCAGACGGTGAGCGCGATGGTGCCCACTATAACCTCCCACGGGTGGGAGGCCACCAGCAGGCCATGGAGCCTGAACAGACGAGCCAACATGGTCTCACGATGCCGTCCTGCTCCCGAAGATCACAGCCTCACCTGTATTAAAAAAAGATAAGAACTCCACCCAATCATTCTCAATCAACGAGACAAGATGCCATCCCGTTGCGACCAATTGTCGCTTAAATAGGTGACAGTGGCAGACTAACGACTGCCTGTCTGTTCAGCTGACAGCAGTGAGACCATAATATAGCTTCCTCTTGATGACCAACTACCGTGAAAGATGTTCATTTAGTTCAGAAATATGGAGACTCACTCAAGTGTACTATAAAGCGTTTATGAAGGCAGAACATATCTGCGTTTAAGATGAAATATAACGTTTTCGTTAGTAGGCATTAGCTACATTTTTAGCCGTTAACTCGCAGAGGCTAGCGTTAGCATGGGTTAGCATTAGCTACATTAGCTGTCACACCCTTTATAACAACATACACAGCCGCCACCAAGGTCACTGTGTCCCTCCAAACTCAATGAAAACTCAAAGTTACCGAGTAATACAACATCTCGAATCCGCGCGGTGTCAAATGTAATGTTGACCAGGGTCAGAGAGTCCTCTCCGTCATGATAGTGCCCCTTCCACAAATCGCTTGGGTAACGACGACGCCAACATGGCGATGCGGAAATCCTGACGTCACCAACGTCGCTTAATAATACGTCACGGGGCGTGATGAAAACTGAAGGTGAAAAGTGAAGGCTGTGGAAAAACCGTGACGTTTGTACTAATGACGTGGTGTTTTTGATCGTTATGTATATATGTCTGTTCATGTACAAATTATGGATGTATTCAGTATATACTGTTTGTATTTAATACACTCAGTGTCCACTTTTTTGAGGTACAGCTGTACAATCTATAGTATAATCCAATTAAACTGTTCTGCCATTAAGTTTACTTGTATGATGCTTAACATGTCCACTTTGTTTGACACTGTCATAGATGTGTTAGTTAATATATTTACCGCTGAGCTCATAGTAAGTGGTGGATTATTATATACTGCATTATATTGAGAGGTATTTCTCATATTCTGCCCCCCTCATGAAAATAAATAGAGAGGATAAACAATTTGAAACACCTCTCAATGTAATGTAGTCCAGTATAAAACCACTGAAAACTACAACCTCAATACTAAACATATAAATACATTCAGGCGTCACATTCCTGACAAAAACTGAACATTATAAACTTCATCAAGGTAGAATTTATGTCAGAGCTGTTGCATTGAATTGCATTAGATTGCACAGATGCACCTAATAAAGAGGCCACAGAGTAACCAGTATATGTGTGTGTGTGTGTGTGTGCGTGTGTTGGGAAGAGATGGGGGTGTCAAGTGAGGTTTTGCACAGTAACCCTGTGATTAACAGAAATGGAGCGAGACCAAAATAGAGATAGATAGAGAGAGATAGAGATTGCGTTATGAAAGGTGACGGTTTCCATACCTTGTACATTTGCTTATCTACGGTATTAAAAAACACATAAGTGTGTGGGAGTTAAACACATTTTTTTTTTTTACATTTTAAATTTTCAGCTCAGAATTTCACATCTAAAAAAAACAAAACAAAAACGCGTGTTTGTGATTTGGGAGATTTTTAAGTAAAGACGGTGAATGAGAGCAACTGGTTGACAATGTAAACAGGTTTTGGTTACTTCTTTCCTAGAAGAAAAAGAAAAAATAAAGATTCTTGAGATTATTTTTGATTTTGAGTGCCACGGTTCTCCTGAACTGTCGCAGTTCTCTGTCTCTCTTTCCTCTTCTTTAAATGAGTTCAGATGACACAAACCACGAGGTTTTTCATGCATCTTCTTTAATCAGCTGCATGGATGTCTGTTTAGAGATAGTCTCTCTACGCACAGCTCCATTCGCGCCCTTGTACTCACTTTTACAATATTCTACATGTAATAATGGTCTTTGCTTAACGGTGCTGGTGATTTATGAAACGCCAAACAACTTTTTTGCAGGGTTTATCTGTAGTAAGTACAGTTAGTGGCATACTGAACCCCTCCCTCTTTCTTTCCGGGTTATTTGAGAGAGCGCAGCGCTGTCCTCCCCTCACCAACACACCGATTTAACGCAGGCTGACTTTCAGAGCGTGTTCACCCCCTCAATGCTTTAGATAATATGGCAAATTACATCTCGTAATGCGTTTAATGGAGAGCTGGTTCAAGTTTATATTGTCAATGGATGTCACACCAGTTGTGCGTAAAAAGTGGAAATGGCACAGAAGATACATTCCTTCTCCTGAAATCGGTAAATTGCGTCTCAAGTTTGTTGTTCAAGGAATGATTCATCATTGAATAGCTTCATTGCACCGGGAGAACAGAAACTGGAAATCTGGATTTATCCTTGTTTTTACAACTTTTAGGGTGTGACTTGATGAAACGGTTTGCAAGTCGGTAAACGCGTATGGAGCTAGGTGAGTGTGTATTTAATCATTACACAGTACGTTTTAGTCCAATCCTCACTTGCCTTTCTCACTTTTACCCTTATGTTAATGAAACATCGAAGTTAGTTTTGGTTTCTCCTCCCACTCATCCTGTTTCCTATTACCACAAAATGAACAAAAGATGTTCATTACTGAGCCTGAGAAGAAAGCCATTCATTCCTTCACTCCTGTCACTGCTGACTCTGTGTGTCCTGCTGTTGGTCAGGATGAAGTACAGATACATTATTGAGTCGTTATCTCCCCCAGCAGCTTTAAATGACATCCAGGCACATCACAAGTACAATATTAACTGTTTGGCTATATATGACATGGACCCAGTGGAAGTGGGTAAATCGCTGATCATCAGACGGAAACAAGTTGTGGAGGACACCGATGAAAGTCTGGCTAACCTCACCTCAAACTGCCCATTATTCATCAAGTCCAGGGGTTATGATGACGTGTGTGTTTCAGAGGAGGAGAGGGACTTTCCTCTTGCTTACTCACTGGTTGTGCATAAATCTGCATGGATGGTAGAGAGACTCATCAGAGCGCTGTACTCGCCCAGTAACATCTACTGTATCCACTATGATCAGAAGTCCTCGGCTCAGTTCATCTCAGCTATGGAGGGTTTAGCCTGCTGTTTGCCAAATATCTTCATCGCTTCCAAGCGGGAGTCTGTCTTTTATGCAAGCATCAGTCGTTTGAAAGCTGATCTCAACTGTTTGTCCGACCTTTTGGTGCCTGAAGTCCAGTGGAAGTATGTCATCAACCTCTGTGGCCAAGATTTCCCCCTCAGGTCCAACATCGAGCTGGTGTCAGAACTGAAGGAGTTAAATGGAGCCAATATGCTGGAGACAACCCGGCCCAGTGAGCCTAAGCAGCAGAGGTTCACCTTTCACCACGAGCTGAAGGATGCCAGCTTTGAATATAAAAAGCTGCCGATGAAGACGGAGCACAAAAAGACCCCACCACCTCACGGCATCGAGATGTTTTCTGGCAATGCTTACTTTGTCTTGTCGTGGGACTTTGTGGCGCACATAGACTCCTCAGCTGTGGTGAAAGATTTTTTGGCGTGGTCCGAGGACACCTACTCTCCAGATGAACACTTCTGGGCAACACTTGTTCGACTGCCAGGTGTGCCTGGAGAGGTGCCCAGATCCCAGCCCGACATCACTGACCTGATGAGTAAGACCAGGCTGGTGAAGTGGCAATACCTGGAGGAGAAAGTATACCCACCCTGCTCAGGGGAACACGTCCGCAGCATTTGTATTTTTGGTGCAGCCGAGTTGCGTTGGTTACTAAACTATGGTCACTGGTTCGCCAATAAATTCGACCCCAAAGTGGACCCCATTCTTATTCAGTGCCTTGAGGAGAAGCTGGAGGAAAAACAAAAGTCATTACAGTCAGTGGCATCTCATACATGTCATAAGGGTTAACCAAAAGCTACAGTATCCTGCAGAGCAGCGATGATTAGTCGATCAACAGAGAATGAATTAGCAACAATTTTGATGATCGAGTAATCGTCAAGTAATTATTTGACACACATTGGCTGGTTCCAGCTTCTAAAAATGTGAGAATTTGCTGCTTTTTTTTTTTTTGGGAAATGGATTCCTTTTGGATTTTGGGCTGTTGCTCAATCAAAACAACACATTTGATGTTATCTTCTTGATTTTTAAGCAATTATGAGGGCTATTTTTCACATTTTTTATAAACAAGTTGATTATTAAATAACGACAATAATCATTAGTTGCCACTATAGGTAGCAAAACCTGTTTTTATTCAAACATGGCATTGTAAAGATTATATGATCTTTGTCTCTTTCTTATACTGATAGAGTCCTGCTTCAGCCACTTTCAGAGGCTATAATAATTTTTGAGCATTTTTTAAGGCATTTTAAACAATTTTTTCTAAACCACCGCTACAACCACAACGTGTATTTCGTTGTGCAAATCTGTGATGTAGAATGACAATTAACTTTGAAACATGTTCCTGTTACTAGAATAATCCAGAGCTACTTGAACTAAGAAATGCGTTGTATGTTGTATGTATGTATTGTATGTAAGAATGTATTGTTTGCTTTGGTATGAGGTAAAAAGAATGTTGAATGATTGGGTCTGGGTGTGCCGACAACTCTAGGTCATCGGTGGTTTCGGCTCAATGTAGACAACAATTTTCACATTTAGTGCACGGGCTGTATGTTTATGAAAAACCCGGGTAGCAAGATTGGAAATATATTTTTACTTATCTGAATAAATTTCACACTGAACTGAATGTTTCTTGTTGTGTCAACTTAATTAAAAGGTGCTGAATCCGCTGCATTTATAGAGCTTTAAGTTCCCCTCTAGACACGTTTTAAGACACAAAAAAATACTGTTTTGAAGAATGGAAATGGAGGAATTTGGAATCCTCTTTTAATGGTCTCACACATGTACACAGCACAGCACACACTCAAATTTAGACTCCACATTCAACCCGTCTTAGTATTAGGAGCGGTGAGCAGCTACTATATAAACATTGTATATATTATATATACAGTGTGGGGGTCCGGTGCCTTGCTGAAGGACACCTCGGCAGTGTCCAGGAGGTGGACTGGTACCTCTCCAAGTAGGTACCAGTCCAAGCCGAATCCAGGTGACAGTCAATTATACAAATATACTCTAGAAAACAGCCTCTCATGACACTGTGGTGTATGGCCTGGCAAAACACAATGTTCATATTGTTTACCATAGAGGAAGTACATTCCTATATGAGGGATCCTGAGGAAGGTTGGAAGGGGCCTTTCCACTACACACTAGAGAATAGGATATCTGTTTTTACCCGATAACATGTGGGTTTGCCCATATTTGGTCATCCATACATTGACCTCAGATGACCTGCTAGGGGGTGAGGTGGTCTCTGTGCCCTATAAATAACAGGGACAGAGTGATGTAAGGGAGAGGATTCATTTTGGCTTGGGATCCTCACATCGCCTGTTTTTGGTGTTTGATGCTGTGCTACTTGTAATAAACTTTTTATATGCAACGGAGCCGGTGTCAGCAGAGATTCCTTCATCATCATCACAACAGCACGACAAAAGAAACTACAACACCTTTATAGTTTTATAAATGGGAAGTATTTATTTAGTAGAGGGGAACACTTCAAAACGTTCCCTCTGTGAACATACATGAGGTGTGTGCTGCACTGAAGCATAAAGTTTCCACATGACATTTGAAAGATGCACAGGGAAGGAAGTGAAATGACTCAAATGCAGTATAAAATTTATAATTTATCTGTAGTTTCACTTCATATGTATAAGCAACTTTCTTCCTTCTTAGGGTTTTAATTATTAATATACTGTATACTGGTGTTAAAAAGTTTAATCTTTTATATTGATGCTTCCTCTTTTAAGTGTTGTATACACCAGATGTGTTATTAACATTTGAATTTATTCAAACTTCCGTTTAGTGGCTGTCCCAACAGTGTTGCATGACACGGGCGAATATCTTTATAACTTTTTACTTTTTACTTTTTTTAATTTGTTTTCCAGTCCAGTAAAGCGTGCGTGACCCCCGATCATTGTTGAAACACATCGGTGCGATTGGGCTCTAAATATTTTTGTTTTTCTTTGGGCCCTCTGCCTCTACTCAGTGGTTAGATTAAAGAGGTTTAACTTGTCATTTGTCAGTCCAGAGTATGTTCATCTGATATTCCAGCAGTGCTAACCTGAGACTAACCTCCTCTTTATATTGTGAAGTTTAAAGAAGGTCAACATGTCTGTTAATTCCAGCTCGTTAGAGGCATTATTGTGCGCTTTGACACTGATCTGCACAATCTGCACACATTTTGATGCTAAACTTTCAGTTTCTTTTGCCAATGACAGCTGATTTCTCCTACTCTTATTGAACTGTTGTTCAGTTCAATAAGCACTTTCAAAAAAGACCGTGAAAAAAAATAGAGAGGAGTAGTCGTCTCAGCCATCTGACTGGACCCAATCGAACTTTTGATCGTCAGTGTACAATAGGCCTTTATTCAATTGCACAGCTACAACAGAGAAAGGGAAAACACCTTAAAACAATTAAATTCCCACAAACACAGATTAGCAGGACTACTAGGAATAAATAGAGCACAATGGTGAGGGACAAAGGCAAAATGATTGGGAGCAGTTTCAAATGTTTCGTCATCACAACTTGTGCAGTTCAACTGTATTGTGAAGCTGTTTTCATCATAAAGTAACAGCAGTTGCTGGTAAAAGGAAACATGGTGAAAGGTAAACTTCTTCATTTTAGATTATTACTTCCTTCTCCTTTTAGACTCTGAGAGCCTGAGTGGTCAATGTTCAAAGCTTCCATTGCTGAAGCTGCGGCGGGAGCCTGCGGCCTTAAGGTCTTAGGTGCCTCAAGGGGCGGTAACCCTCGAACACTGTGGTGGACCGCGGTGGTCAGGGAAGCCGTCCGACTGAAGAAGGAGTCCTTCCGAGATATGTTATCACGGGGGACTCCAGAGGCGGTTGCAAGGTACCGACAGGCCCGAAGGGCAGCGGCCTCGGCCGTGACAGAGGCAAAGCAGCGGGTGTGGGAGGAGTTCGGAGAAGCCATGGAGAAGGACTTTCGGTCGGCACCAAAGTGCTTCTGGCGTACTGTCCGGCACCTCAGGAGGGGGAAGCGGGGAACCATCCAAGCTGTTTACAGCAGGGATGGAACACTGTTGACCTCAACTGAGGAGGTACTCGGGCGGTGGAAGGAGCATTTTGAGGAACTCCTCAATCCGACTAATACGCCCTCTTTGATAGAGGCAGGGCTGGAAGATTATGGGGGATCATCAGCAATTTCCCTGGTGGAAGTCACTGAGGTAGTCAAACAACTCCACAGTGGCAAGGCCCCGGGGATTGATGAGATCCGTCCAGAAATGTTGAAGGCTTTGGGTGTGGAGGGGCTGTCGTGGCTGACACGTCTCTTCAACATTGCGTGGAAGTCGGGAACAGTGCCTAAGGAATGGCAGACCGGGGTGGTGGTTCCCCTGTATAAAAAGGGGAACCAGAGAGTGTGTGCCAATTACAGGGGTATCACACTGCTCAGCCTTCCGGGTAAAGTCTACTCCAGGGTGCTGGAAAGGAGGGTTCGGCCGATAGTCGAACCTCAGATTGAAGAGGAACAATGCGGATTCCGTTCTGGCCGTGGAACAACGGACCAGCTCTTCACTCTCACAAGGATCCTGGAGGGGGCCTGGGAGTATGCCCATCCGGTTTACATGTGTTTTGTGGACCTGGAGAAAGCGTATGACCGGGTCCCCTGGGAGATACTGTGGGAGGTGCTGCGGGAGTATGGGGTGAGGGGGGCGCTTTTGAGGGCCATCCAATCCCTGTACGCCCAAAGCAAGAGTTGTGTCCGGGTTCTCGGCAGTAAGTCGGACTCGTTCCCGGTGGGTGTTGGCCTCCGCCAGGGCTGCGCTTTGTCACCAATCCTGTTTGTGGTATTCATGGACAGGATATCGAGGCGTAGTCGGGGGGAGGAGGGGTTGCAGTTTGGTGGGATTGGGATCTCATCGCTGCTCTTTGCAGACGATGTGGTCCTGATGGCATCATCAGCCTGTGACCTTCAGCACTCACTGGATCGGTTCGCAGCCGAGTGTGAAGCGGTTGGAATGAGGATCAGCACCTCAAAATCTGAGGCCATGGTTCTCAGCAGGAAACCGGTGGATTGTCTACTCCGGGTAGGGAATGAGTCCTTACCCCAAGTGAAGGAGTTCAAGTACCTAGGGGTCTTGTTCACGAGTGAGGGGAAAATGGAGCGGGAGATGGGCCGGAGAATCGGAGCAGAGGGCGCGGTATTGCACTCGCTTTACCGCACCGTTGTGACGAAAAGAGAGCTGAGCCAGAAGGCAAAGCTCTCGATCTACCGGTCTATCTTCGTTCCTACTCTCACCTATGGTCATGAAGGTTGGGTCATGACCGAAAGGACGAGATCGCGTGTACAAGCGGCCGAAATGGGTTTTCTCAGAAGGGTGGCTGGCTTCTCCCTTAGAGATAGGGTGAGGAGTTCAGTCATCCGAGAGAAGCTCGGAGTAGAACCGCTGCTCCTTTGCGTAGAAAGGAGCCAGTTGAGGTGGTTCGGGCATCTGGTAAGGATGCCCCCTGGGCGCCTCCCTAGGGAGGTGTTCCAGGCACAGCCAGCTGGGAGGAGACCACGGGGAAGACCCAGGACGAGGTGGAGAGATTATATCTTCACACTGGCCTGGGAACGCCTCGGGGTCCCCCAGTCAGAGTTGGTCAACGTGGCCCGGGAAAAGGAAGTTTGGGGCCCCCTGCTGGAGCTGTTGCCCCCGCGACCCGACCCCGGATAAGCGGTTGAAGATGGATGGATGGATGGATCCTGTACCACTGTTAATTATCTTTTCATCTCTTGCTACATGCTATGTGTCCAACTATCTTCTCGAGACTTTTCTTTATATTTCAGATGAGTCATCTTGCAAGCTAACCCTGCCCTTCCTAAGAAGACAGAACAGAAAGTTTGTTACCGAGGCTTATTAGCGGCCTTGAATCCTCCACTTTAACCTTCCTCTGTCAGAGTATAAACTGCTCTACAAAAGAATGATCTGAGGAAAGTTATGAAACATGAGCCGATGGTAGGAATACATGTTCTGAATATAACTGGTAGCTAAAGGCGGGTCGGCACCAAACCCCCCACAAGGCTCCTCGGGCGCTGATAATATAACATCTACCCACTGCTCCTAAATACTAGGACGGGAGGATGCGACTAGGATGCAGAGTCTAAATGTCACTGTGTGTGCTCTGCTGTGTGCATGTTTATTTCAAAATTCTGATACTCAAAGAAAGCCAATATGTTCAGAGTTCATCTACTGGCAGTTAGACGAGCTCAAGGTGAGAAGAGCTGTTTCTAAGCTGTGAGATTTAGAGACGGAGTGGCAGTATAACAGAGTCTATAGGTACGAGTGTGCGGGGGGGCCTGACTCACTTTCTAAAGTAAAACCTGGATCAGAAAAAAAGAGCTTTGTGGGAAAAGCAGAATCCTAACTGGAGATTTGTGCAAACTCGGCAGCTGGAGCACTCTTGTTCCTTTTGCATTGAAACTACTGTATTCTTATTGTATGGTGGTTTGAGTTTCCACACGCGTTCCCGTATTTTAGTTTCCAAAATGAACAGCCTTTCCATTCTTAAAACCTGTTTTGTCCATCCTTCCTATTTGTTGTAATAATAATACACTCACCAACGGCAACATGGCCACACAGACTTTCCAAGTAACAATACCAAATTTTCTACTGGAATAGATTTCATTGTTGCAACTTCTCAATACAAGAAGACATCAATACGACGAAAATATGCATAAAAATTGGTGGAAACATTCATTCAGATGTTTTTCCTATTTCTGAGGCACTGACATACACAATATCAGCCACACAGTGAGAAGTTGCTGCAGGGTATTTTAGTGTAAACTGGCGGACTTATCAAATAATGAATACATAATTCCAATTTTATCTGTCATTAAAACCCTCTGTGGTACGCACTAGGATGCCAGATGGGAAAAAAACATTTGGAGTGTTTTTTTGTTGTAGAATAGATCAAAATCAAGAAATTATTTTTGGGGGGTATTTTATGGGGTGCGTTGCCTTGAGGCAACACTGTACCATAATGGTAAGTAATGAAAAAAAGAGAGTTATTGTTTCAAATTTGAACATTATTTGTTTAAAAACACATGGAAAATACTAAATAGCCTCAACTGGTTAAAATGCATCCCACTTAAAATATGAAAATAGTTATTTTTTAATATTTTAACAGGATTACATGTCTGAATGTTGCCTGCAGGCAACATTGTACCATTGTGGAACAGCCCATTGGAATGAATGTGTCGAAGAGTCGAAGCATATTTCATCTAACTTTACATTAAATTAAACAATCACACTGCTTATGGAAATTCATGAAGCAGTTCTTCTCTGCAGCAGCATAGTTAAGTGACACAGTTTGAACACTGCACTTTCACTACACCCTCACAGCCAGAGTATCTGCACCGGCCCATTTTCTCCAGCCACACAGGCCACTGGTCAGTGTTGTCCTGACACACAGGTGTGGATGGCACTGATAAAGCAGGACCTCAGCCAGGTTTGTGATGTCAGAAGAAGACGCTGATGAAGCTGCTCACAAAACCACAATGTCCTGGTGTCCATAATGGTACGGTGTTGCCTCAAGGCAACATTTGCATTTTTAACAAGTTTCCATTACTTAATTAGCAAATAAAGTACATTAAACTATTAGAAATTAAGCTTTACTCATCTGGGGATAGTCTGCAGAAAATGCAGTATTCAGCATGGCCTCCAGAGAGTCATGTGACAAATTAAAACACTGCTATTTGTTCTTTGTGGTCCTGCCTCTTTTTCAAAGTATTGCATTATAACTGGGGACGTATTGTGTGAATGTAAAAGGCCAAAAATGGGTATGTTGCCTAGAGGCAACAGCGTACCATAGAGGGTTAAATACTATAAATACTTTTTAATTTGTGGGAATTCCTTTAAAAGAAATAATAAAAAAAAGAGTAGTCTAGACTTTTTAAATGTGTAGGTTGAGGTAGGTTCATTGTGCAATATGTTATACATCTTATTGTATGTTTGTATTGTCCTTGTTTGCAATTTATTACTGTGCCTTTGGCTATGAATTGTTTTAAGTTGAATGCAACTGTGTGTAGCACTTTGGCCCAAAAACAATAACCCCTCGGGGACAATAAAGTACATCTTATCTTATCCTTAAAGGACAGTTTAAGTACTCTCTTCTCTTGCATGTGGACATTTCCTCCTACGCATCTGTCTAAGGAATTGAAGGTGTATGTGAGACTTCACGGTGAAAATGAGTAATTTTTTGACAAATATTGATACGAGACTCCTTAATGAACAGTGACACTGCCGTGAAGACAGGACGTGTTGCGGGGTTGACATTTAGCTTGACATCTCTCACATAACCACTTAGTTATGTCGCTGCTGCTCTTAAATATTAAAGCCAAGTGCTGCTGGCGAACTAAAGTCTCAAACAAAGAAACTTCTCTCTCTCTCTAACACTCTCTCTAAACAGTATTCACCAAGGAAATCACTTTAGCATTACACAATGTTAAATTAGGGGTTGCGATTGTCCAGAAAGCGGAACCTCGTCTGTATTTCAAAATGTTTTTTGGTGTCGAACTACGTCTCGTCTGTTTCCAAATGTTTCACACAGAGAAGAGTTTGGTTCATGTTCATCTATCAGTTAAATGGAGCAGCTAAGGTTTTTGCACGGATAAATGGTTCAAGTGGAAAGAGTGAGTCATGCTAAAAAAGCCTCAAATAGCTCTGTGTGGCCCTCGCTAACACGTGTCTCAAGTTTCTACCCAGGCTGCATTGAACACAGAAGTTTGACCTTCTCAAACTTCTGTGTAATATCGTCTGATTCTCTCTCCTGAATAATATTAAACAAGTTGTTGTTCTTTGGCTGCTTTGGTTTTAAACATGCAAATGTAAAACATTGACATTGTGCTTGCAGGTGGAGCTTGATTTTGGACCCATTAGATGTAGCCAAAGAAAAGCCTCAGCTGACCCCCCTGACTGTATAGGACATCCCTGAAGAGGATGATGTCCCTACATGAAAAGGAGCTTTTGGGCCCCTGCAACACATCTCATAATGAATCTTACAGCTTGATTTTATCTGTGATGTCTGGCATTCAAAGCTTCCTGGAATCTTGGTTTCAAATCCTCCTTGATCTTTGAAATATTTAACATTCATGAGGAAATAGGCAACAAAGTTCAGGGACTGTGAGGCAGTTTCTTTTAACACAGTTGAAAACAGTCCAAACAACCGTTATCACATTTTGATTACTCAACCCTGATGGTGCCTGGGAGTACATGACACCATGAACTATAAACCTGTGAGAAAAGTGCAGAGAAAACACAATATACACAAATCTCTCATGTGAACAAACTAAAACTGTTCTTGGCAGAACATGTTGTGATCATGTAGGACGTCATCTCTCATAATAAGAAGCTGGGGGGGGAACTAAGATTGTTTTATAGTGAGCATGAATCACTATAAAACTATTATCATAAGTTCAACAATGTGTGTCTCGACAGGGTAACATCTGGCATCCGGGGGGGGGGGGGGGGGGCACGAGGGGTGAGCAGGTCAGGAACAGGAAGCAACAACAAAAAAAAGCAGGGAACAGGTTCAGGTGGCTGCAAAGCAAAGACACACACATTCATATATGGCTCAGGTTATACCACAGACTGAGGAGGGGGAGCGGAGACAGGTGACAGGTGACAGGTGGGAGAGTTCTGAGGACATCTGATGGATGGATGGAGAACAACGCCGCAGGGGGAAGTGAGAAGACCGGGACGTGTGTCTTCACGAGGTTGAACGAGAGGTTCAATGTAACTTTGCACATTTATTCAAGTACTGTACTCGAGTGCAACGTTGAGATTCTTGTACTTTACTTGAGTATTTCTATTTTCTCCTCCTATTGTACTTTCTTTACACCACTACATACTGTACATTTCATCACTTAAGTGACTTTGCAGATTCACATTAATGATACAAAGTACAATCAAACAAAATACATCAGTATGTATTATTACAGGTTAACATAAGATGAGACTTAATTGATTCCCTCGCAAGCTACCCAGCATAAAGTGATTGTACACATTAATGCATCTCTTATTATAATCCAGTAACATAATACATTGTCCTGAAAAGGGGGACATTCTGCATAATGACCATTTTGAATGCAGGACTTTAAATTGTAACTGAGCATGAACACGTTTCACTACAAGAAAGGAAAAAAAGGAAAGAAGGAAAGGGGAAGGTAACACAAGCATAAAATACTTTCTTTTCCAGTCTACACCACATGCCTTACCTCATCACTTATTTAGCCTAATCTTAATCTTAATACAGAGTCTAGTTTTCTGTTTCTCATTTCAATCCTCGTAAAAATATTAGATTATTTAATATATAATATATAATATATAATATTATAATATATATATATATATATATATATATATTTTTTATATATTTTATGTATACAATAAATATAATATACATATATATATATAATATATATATATATATATATATATATATAACCATCATCTCAGTTGTATTTTTGCTCTTAAGTTATTGCCAAAAATTATGGATTTTGAAAAAATAAAACAAACTTAACTTATTCGACAACAAAGAAAAGATTACAAGCTCGCTCACAAACATATTTTGAAATATTTTTTACTGTATTTGAGACGCTCTTTCAAATTCATAATGTTTTGACGTTGTGGCTCTTTTGAGTGAGTAAAAAAGATTGTTTTTATTTTATTTATTGTATTCATTTTTTTCACCCTCTGGCCTAGCTACCTGAATGCACAATATCTTAATATTTTTTTGGCTTGGCCGGATTTTAAAAAAGTACTTGAAATTCAGTTTGGACCTCTTCATTGCTGCTAAACAAAGGTCTTGGCTCTCAGTGTCAGAAAGTATGCGGTCAGTCCCGCTCAGTGTCCGTCTCAATCCACTTGGTGGCGCTGTGGCTGTGCGTCAGTGGAGGCTTGACACACTGCTTTCTCTTTTGTCTTATTTCAAACCAAAAACTGTCACATTTCCTGGTTTCAGGTTCCCATGTTGCACAAGCTGGAATGTGTTGACTCTGAAAATGAAGGAAAGTGGTGAACGATGAAAAGAAAGTCATGTTGTTGATTTTAAGAAGATTTTTTTTTATAAACTGGGATACATTAGTATTAACCCTTGTTTTTAACGTGATCTCTTTATTATGATGACCAGACATTTTATCTGTTTACACATTTTCATCATGTTATTATAATATTGTTTTATTATATATCTTGAAATATTGGACACATTTAGTCTGTTGTTTTCTTATGAAACAATCTTGCAGATTAAGATAAATTTGAAATCCAATTCATAAATCTAAGATTGTTTCAAAAATAATGTTAAACACACATAAGGTCATAGTTTGATATCCCATCACACTCGACAAATCATTTTTCATCCTGCGTGTCTGTATACGTGTGTATGCATGTGTATATATACTGTATATGAACATGTGTATTGGTGTGCTTCCTTTTTTATTTATTTAAATGTACTGGTCAGTGTAGCTTGTACAATTTGTATGCTATGCTCTAATCTGTTTATTTTGTGGCTGTTTTAGCTGTTTATCTATTATCATTCATTTATTTTGCGCAACTTTAAAAAAAAAACCCGAAAAGTACAGACCAATTAAAACGTCCATATGCAATAAACGATGCAGCTCATTGTTCAGGGTCATTAAAACCTGTATTGTAGAACATTTGTGCCCCCTCACTGACGTGAAACCGGTTCTTCTATTTTTGCTTGGACAGCCATGACTTAATGTGTCCTAAAGGTGCCCACCTGGGTGCATAAACACTCACCCTGACAGCCTGGCTATGCATGGCTTACCCCTCCTCTGTTCATTTTATAGTGTGCATGTATCACTTTATGGCATCCATCTATCTAGTAAACCTTGAAAAGGCTGTTGAGGCTCCGGATAAATCTGAGGGTGACACTCTGACAGTCCCTGATCTGCCTGTCCATGTTGCCTGAAATCTCTCTCGGCGATCGTAACTTTCCTCTCTCACACATTCTGACATATTCCTCGCTGAAGCAGAGGTCTCTGTGTGTGCGTGCGTGTGCGTGCGTGTGTGTGCTATCAGATAAACCAGATCAGCTCTAATGTCACCTGTCAAGGTGCAGCTGACAGAAATACATAGAGAAATACACACAAAAAAATATAGCAGCTCAAAATAAGAGTTTTGTGTGAGA
>CALSBV010012089.1:332176-352349 GCA_943590825.1 Bovichtus diacanthus | reverse complement strand
CACACACACACACACACACACACACACACACACACACACACACACACTTTTGTATCCAAGAATATCTCAATACATCAGAAATAAGACACACTCTCTATCTCGATCTTATACAATGTTCAAAGGAAACGCAAATGATGTCATAAGTGTTGGATGTGTTTTGTTTAAGACATATCGTGTGTGAAGAAACAATGACAAAAGACTAGATGGGTTTGAAATGACGAATTACGGGAGCTTTTTGTATTGAATAATATCCAATATACTTATGTCTCCTTTCAGGAGCTGAATTATAAGGAGAGGTGGAAATATTGTTTCTTTTAATGTAGTTCCACAAAAGCTGACTTTTCAAATCAGAGCCTTGATGACACTCGGCCCTGAAACTAAAGAATTGTCTATTGTCATTATTTAGACAAAAAAAAAAAAAAGAAAAAGAAAATGTGTCCCCTGCAGCACAAAGATGTTCACATACACACAGCCGGACGCTGCTGCTTTGAGCTGATTTTTAATTCAGTGTGTCTTAAGGCCACTAGATGGCAATGAGTGCTTCAGAGCAGACAGTGGTAATGTCACAGATGTTGTCTGCCCCCTCTTTTGTTTTCTCTCTTTAGAGGAAGGAGACCTCAGCTGTTGAAGTAGATTCTCCATTATGGGTTCAATGTTCTTTTGAAAATCATTTCCATTAAAACATGTTTTTTTAAAAGGGACAGTAACAAAAGGAAGGTCAGGAGAAGCAGTCTGCAGAGCAGAACTATCAGGGCCGGCTGGATGTGTGTGTGTGCGTGCATGCGTGCGTGCGTGCGTGCTTGCTTGCATGTGTGCTTGAGTGAGTACAAGTGTCTGTATAATTGTGTCCGTGTTTCGAATAATGGTATAGACATCCTTCTTTTTGAGCTATGATCAAAAACGCTTTTTGTGCATTAAGGGACTTAAAGCTGAGATGTGTGCTAGAGAAAGTCAATGCCAGAGATGTGTGTATGTGTGTCTATCTGTGCGTGTGCGTGTGTGTGTACAGTTTCTATCAAGAAGCAGCCTTTGATTTAACATATTGTCCTCCAGAGAGGAATGTTTAAAGCAACGTTTTTGACTAAACGTATCATGTCTCGATTGCCACATACATGTTTGTATATGAACATTAAAGCATGTATTAAAACCTGGTCCTTTGTCTTTTTAATATTGAGGGTAGAGTGGCAACTTAGCAATGAACAGAATGAAAAAACGAATATTGCTTTGAAGCAACGTGATTAAAAAAAAAAAAAAATTTAAAAAAAAAAGTGTGGCTAGAAATTAAGAGAACTAAAGATGTCCCCTTTGGCATTTCTCTCTAATGTGTTCCTAGAGCATTACAAGATACCTTCGTTAACATCAAGGAAAAGGCGAGAAGCATTTTTGCTGGGTGGAATCGCAAATTATTATTTTTTTTAATAATTCAAGTCCAGTAATCCAGGAAGGGATATGCTTTGGAGGGTCTACTGGGCAGCAAATATTACTTTCTCCAGCAGGCTGTCCCATTCTTGGTTCCATTTCCATCTGTTCGTCAATTGTGAAAATCAGTCTGTGATTTTAAAAAGTCCTCCATAAAAATTTCAGCTGTATTGTTCACTCCACAATGTGTTTTTTATTTTTATTTTTTATTCATCTCCTGAATTAACTAGGCTGACATTCAGCCCAGGAATGGTCCCTGTCGTTTGTCCTTTACCAGGCTGTGCTCTCTCCCATCTCCTGGCCTTGGTGGGACATAGGAGCGCTGTAGCTGGAGTTACTAGCCAAGGAGAAAGGAGGACTGGGTCCACCCCCGTAAGCCTCCCCCGGGATAGGCTGCAGGGAGCTCGGTAAGCCCGGCTCCGGACTGGGGGTTTCCGCGTGGGAGATCATGTCCGTGAACCTTTGGTCGTCTGAAGGGTGGTGGCCTGATCCCTCCATGGGTCCGGGTCCAGAGCTCAGGATGTACGGCGACTCGGCCGGAGACTGAGCCTGCGAGGATGGAGGGCCGTGGGGGAAGAAGTCGTAGTTAGTTCCTGGTCCATAATAGTCACCTTGGTATTCTGCGGAGGGACAGGAGAATACATGGGGGGGGGGGGGGGGGGGGGGGGGGGGTTACACTTTCCATCAAAGGCTTTGAATATACATAACATTCACAGTTCCCCACAGCAGTGTGCAACTTTACACACACCTCCACCCCTACCTAAGTGGTGAAATTGATCATGTCCAATTTCCAACCAACCGGTCTCCAACAGCCTCATTTGAGTGTATAAACAACTCCACACCTCTCCACCTCAGTTCTCTCGCCTTTAACACACTGCATTCATCTCCCTCACTCATTCAGCTCGCAGCCATGCGTGCACCGCGATGGATTCCCCTACTGAAACTTCTGGATTTGGATGAGGAACTCCAAAATGAGATTCCAGCCTCCTTGCAGCCCTGCCAGCTCCCGTCGCCTGCATCTCTCTCCGTCACGGCTGAAGCAGCTTCCAGCAACATCCCTCTCATCCACCTCACTGGGCTGTGGCTATTTCCTGAGCTACACACATCACACTCCATTATTCCCAGCATGCAATCCATCTAGGGCTGCAACTAACAATTATTTTCATTATCAATTAATCTGCAAATTGTTTTACTGATGAATCGGTCAATTGCTGGTCTAGTAATCGTCAGAAAATAGTGCAAGATGACGATCACGATTATCTTACAGCGATGTAAACTGGAAAACAAGCGACGTATTCTCACATTTGAGAAGCTGGAAGCAGACAATGTACAGCAACATTTTGGTAACAGTTTCGTAAAAGTCTAATTACTGCACCTCTGAACACCGGATTAGAATTTTCCATCCAAACCACACCTTGCTGTTGTTTTTTTGTTTGTTGTTTTAAGCTGGATCATCAATAGCTTTAGGTTTACCGCCACTCTATTTTCATCTTTACAGCGAAAGCAATTGTGCTGCATCACAATCATTGTGACAACATCACAACATTGTTCTCTATCCAAACATATTATGCCTGTTTTATACGTCAGCAAATCCTTAAGAAGATCTCTCTTCTAAGGCCTATATTCAATGATTTCCTCCGTATATCCACACATGCACTAAGCAGGAGCTATGGCTTCTCTAGTCTGTAAAAGATTCCACATCAACAGTACATTGCACATATGTCAGCTTCATGTTGGTGCTACAGGAGAAGTTGTGGGGGGGGTTCATCCACCGGGGAACATCAATGTCTGTACAAAGTAATAGTCTGACCGACCATCTATTATCTTTATATTAAAAATCCAACTTGAGGTTTAAAACAATCTTTTTTTTACTTCTATTTTTGAGCAAGGCCCGATTCTTGACTGATGTTTTTATTGGGCAAAATAATTAAACTTTCTCATGCCATTCACTTCAAAGCGCTGCAGCAGAAACTGGCATATTAATGACACAATACAGCACAAATTCCTTGCTTCCACAGAAAATCTCCAGCAAACAGTCGGATTTATAAATATTCTCTACCTAACCTCTAACACTGATTGACATGTTTACGCCTCTGAGAGGCTTCGGCACAGTTTGGGCACAAAACTCATGTTTGATATCTACAGGTATATTCATATTCATACCGCTAAACATGGAGACATTTTCACTCGTTATTTATGAGTTTACAGAGTCTCAGAATGCATCTTTTTTTACATTTTTCCCATTTATGTGATATTTGTCTCTAGGATTTTTGCTTTTATGCCAATACAACAGAAGTGAATGGGATTGTGTTTGTGGTGCTCACTGCATTGAACATTTGGATTTAAAAAATGTTTTAAAAGTGACATGTATTTTCACATACAAAATCTCAAAACTTGGACAAATAAAATCCAAAGTACCTGTAGATAACACAAACCGTAAGACACTTTTTAATTTGGCCAAACCGACCCTTTATTGTTTCCAAGCAGTGCACTCATGAATCCAAACCACTTTGAGATCCGTCCAGAACAAAATTTGGACATGGAAAAACCAACCGGCAGCTGTGCTCCTCTTGCAGTCTCTTGAGCAGCGCCATATGTAAAGTGTGTGTTATGTAGCCGAACACAGCTGCTCGACTTCAACTGAATACTTTGTGAAATACATTTACTCATTTCTCTTACATTTCTATTCTATTATTCAATATGAATATACCTGTAGATATCAAACATGAGTTTTGTGCCCAAACTGTGTCGAAGCCTCTGGATGAGGAGGTCGATACCACTCTCATACTTGTGTGCTAACTATGAAGCCACGGCCAGTGAGCGGTTAGCTTAGATTAGCACAAAGGCTCATTTGTTTACTGCATACAAAAACAGAGGTATCAAAGAAGTTTTTTAAGGGTTAACAAGCACAACAACCGTGTGCCGGACTATTTCTGACTGGGCTCTGCTGCATGAGACTTGAGGAAGCTATAACTATAACTTTGCCGTTTCCTAAGTTTGTTACCTTTGGACAGAGCTAGGCTAGGTCCAGTCTTTATGCTAAGCTAAGCTAACTGTCTTCTGTCTGTAGCTTCATATTCGACGGACAGATATGAGAGTGACATCGATCCTCTCATTTAGCTTTCGGCAAAAAAAAAAAAAAAAAAAAAAAGGCGAATGAGCCTATTTACCAAAATGTCCTTTAATCCTAAACCAGAGACCGACATCTCCAAACAAGTCACTGCTGCACATTCAACCTGTCTGATCCTTTCCACACAGCCACGGTCTACAGGGGACGAGGACGGAGGACTGATCCTTGCATATTCCATAATTAATATATTTATATTTCATATATAAAAAACACATTTCTTGAGTTGTTTATCCGAATAAAATGCTGTCTGAACGGTTTATAAAGGATTCATCCACTCCACATGTCGCCAATTACTTCACACACCGTTTGCGTCCATTAACAATTACAAACCTCTGCCTGCCTTCTGCTTCTCACCGCTTCTACATTTTCCTTCCAAATGTACATCCCCCCACTGCTCCAAATTGTCTCAGTTACATTAAATCCATTCTGTTTCAACACCACCTTGAACTGAGATCGATGGCAGACTTCATCCAGCTGCCCCAGATGTTGCACTAGCATTTCTGCACTCCCACCATATGCTCTTCTCACTCCTATTTCAGTCTAAACAGGCAGAGTCGGGAAACTAACAGGTGAGATATCAAGAAACGGGTTACGATAATAACAACTGCATTTACTTGCTGCTGCCTGTGGCTTTTAGAAAATTATCAAGAGAAACAATACAAGGTGACAGGACTTTCACAAACGAGCTTACTATTTGATCTCGCCCCTGCTAGTTTGGCCGACCTTGAGAATAAACAGCGAGCTTGTGTTGTGGTCTGCATGGCGTATGTGCGTATGTGCGTGTGTGTTGGGGGTGGGGATTGAGGGAGGGGGGGCGCTGGCTCTGCAAACTATAATTACACTCACGCATGCAGACGCACCATACCACACACAGGTATTCCTCCCTCTCTAAGCGGCAGCAGAGGAACATAAGGAAGCAGAAAGCTCAGATAAAGGCGAGCAGACCGGCCTGTGCTGCTGCGGCTCAAAAGGGTGTGAAAAGCAACGTGCGAAGAAAGCATGAGAGTGAGGGATGGAGGTTTTGTCCTCCGTTTTCCCCCTCCCACTCCCTGCGTTGCAGCCTTGACAGCTCTAGCTCATTGTATCCTCAATGCCCGGGCCTTTCAGGTAGATGTGCAGGAGCTGTATAGAAACCATGGCTCTCAGGCTGTCCTTGAAAAACAATCTGCTGATATACATGACAGGTGCATCTGATTTATTCCCGCAGTTCAATGTGGAGCTGTTGTTGCGTTAGGGTGCTGTTGTTACACGCTGGCCATCTGCTATTGTCACAAAAATGTTTGTTTTTTTCTTGACCAACAGTGGCTTTAATAACATGCAATCCAGATTTTCACGAAGGAATATTGATTCGAAGGAGTCGTTTCCACCAACTGGAGATCGCATTGTGTTCTAGCACACATGACTGAGAAAAGACAAATGATGAATAGCTTATCATTTCATCAGCAATTAATTTTCAAATGTGGAAAACAGCAAACTAGGTGTGCCTTATCTGCAGCGCTGAATGGAAAGAAACGTGCGCAATTTAATAGCTACAAATATTTGCCAAAATCTAAAAAAATTAATTTTTATGTAAAACATTAACATTCAAACCGTTTTTAAAGTCTTTTTTTTTTTATGTTCTAGGTCAGTGCTACAAATAGTTGCGTCCTGGTCAGTGAATGAGTGCAACGCCACGTTCACCTCTTCATGTTTTCACACCAGCTCAGCCAGAAGAATGTCAGGACTGCTTTTACTGCTAAAGAGAGGACAGCTGTTCATAGTTGACCATAAAGGTTGTACTCTAGATCAAGAAATATATTTTTAGAGGAAGTTGAATGTCAGTCTTTTGTTGATTGGAGTTCGCCTTCAGAATATTAGTGTTATTTTCTTTCCTTAAACACTTTGATGAATCTGCTATAACGTGTTACTGTCTTTGAAAAAGTCTTTATTTTGTTATTTTAGTAATGTGTTAAAGACACAGCAGATTATTTATTTTTTTTAAAAAAGGAGGAAATTAGCAACTTTACATAAAAATATTGCCCCTCAAGATTTTTAGAAATCAAATGTTGAAATCTGTAAAAAGGCTATAAGGCACGCTATCATCTTCATTAAAACTTAAGAATGACATGTTTCTATTGCAGAAAGGCACAGACATTTTTTTCCAGAGTCAACACTTGCTATTTTCATAATTCTCTGTTTGAAGAAGAGTTTGGATAAATCAATATATTCTGTGTATTTGAGTTTAAATGACTGAAGTATGTGGTCTGATTTGAATACATCTGTTTCCCTCCCAGAGAAGCGCTGAATAACTAAGTGGCAGCATGTGACAGTTAAGCAGATGTAATGCTTATTTTGAGCCTTCAAAATCCTGACGTATAAACTTAATTCTCCAACAAGAAATGAGACTCTCAGAACGAACACACTAGCTGAATCGCCCACAAGGTTAGGGTCAAATTAAGGACTGATCATATGTCGTATCTTTGAACAAAAGATGAATAGATTAAAAAAATTCATGCGACCCACGATATATAAATAAACTATCTAACTATTACAATCTTTGCTTGATCTTCCTGCGGCTTCACACGGTAACTGTCAGCCTTGTTGGGGCTGCTGAAGGTTGCAATTAAGTTACACAACATCACCTTTTTTTAAGTGAGGGTGAAAGCGGCATAGATCATTTTTGTTGATCACATTTCCCGATAAAATATCACCCAATATTTCACATTAATATTGCAAATGGGAGAGTGATACAGTATATTTAAGGACATACAGGGCCGTGCACTGAATGTGTATTAGTTGACCCTGCCGTGTATTGTGAAAACTTTATTTTCTTACCTCCGTAATAACCGTATGCCCCGGGTCCTAAAATGTCCGGATCCTCCAGCCTGCCTCCCAGGGGCCTCATCCTCCTCGGGCCCCTGAAGAAGGCGTGCCGCCGGGCCCCCAGAGCACTCAGCTGCTTCATTCGTCGCTCTTTGGATCTTCTGTTCTGAAACCAAACCTGCATCAAACCAGAGAGACAAGGAAAAAGATTGTCAAGATGTTCGCGCTTCGACTGTCACGAATACAAGTCACAGATTCAGACTCTCGTCACAACCAGTACAAGAGCCAGTCGGTTGCATCGTGCACGAACAGTAAATGCACAAAGCACAACTGACAGGATTGAAAACAAATTACAGTTTTGCTCAACTTCATTTCGATTCCACTGCTAGAGAAGCATAATTCAAATGTCCGATTTTAGAGAGAAAGATTCAAGCCTTTAAATGGCTCTTATTCAAAAAACGACGAACTACTTCTCATCGACAAAACATTTCTGCTTCTTGCTTATAAATCAGCCGACTTCAGTGACACCGACAGCTTTGTAACCATTTTGAACTGTATTTTCATTTTTCATCAAGTTATGTTTAGATTCTTGGATCTCAGCATTAAAATGGCAACAACTAAATAAAATCAAATAATTGTGTTAAAAGTCAAACTGAAAGTGTTAACCCGTTAAAATGCAGTGACACGTCAAAATCAACCAAATATGAGATCAAAATCTTCAAGTGCAATTACAGAATGACAGGTTTTGTACCAGAGGCATTTTGCGCCTGTAAAATATGTATATAATAGTCTTTTATATGCATATAATCTCAGGAAAGCACAAAGTATCAAAGACTCACTAACTCAGAAATGAAGAAACGTATAAAGATGCTTGCTTTGAAATTAAGTGTTTTATCTATGACTGAATATAATAAGACACTTATAAACTGAACCAGAAAAAAAACACTTTTCAGTCATGAAGTAATTTCCTGTATAAGATGAAGAGGAATCGCAAATTCAGCCCAACACACACCTTATACAAGTTCAAATAAACAGTCGAAGCTACAAATCAGAGTATAAAAAGCCTTATCACCAACGTTAGATAAACCGTCTTTTGAAGAGGAACAAAGGAGGATTTCACTACACACCATATGGAAGAATGTCTGCATTATAAGCACATAACATATCTTGTTTCGCCTTTGCATGACTGCTGCATAATGATGTATGCTCACCCCAGCCAGGCTACACCAGAGGCAAAATCCCACTGTGCTGCAGATTAGCAAAAACACACACACAAAAACACCTAAAACCACTTAGGCTCTGTTCTATGTGCTCCAGCGGCAAAGGCGACACCTGCTTATTGAGAACAATCGTCTAACTGTAGGGTACATTTTTATGGAAATGCTCTCGCTCCCCTTGAGAGAGCGTTGCTTAGGGATTACATACACATGCTGGAGAAGCAGCGTGGCTCACAGGGCTCCCCGTGTTGAGAGCAATGGTATTTAACACACAGTGAACGAGCAGGAGGAAGATGACGAAACAGAGCCTCCATTTTGGCTCCAAGCAACACACAGGGGTGGGGATCACGGACGGAGGGATGGACTGCCTGACTGCCCGATTGATTGATGGATTTATCGACTGTTTGATTGAGCTCAGTTGATGCGACTCTCTCTCACACACACACACACACACACACAAACACAGCAGCCTGCAGTATATGATATAGATGACGCAGTGGAGAGGCCCTGGTCTGCTCTAATAAGCAGTGGGAACAGGCTGGAAGTGAGTAAGAGCAGAGAGGTGGGAAAGGGGAGGGTGGTATGTAAATCTGTGAAATCAGCGATAATTACAGTGAGTGCACAAAAAGCCACATCACAGTTGGCAGAGATGGTGCTAATCATCCTGACACAGTCTGCACCCAGACACTGTGTGTGTGTGTGTGTGTGTTTCTGTGTATTCGTGTATATGTTTGAGGGTGAAAAGATAGAAAGGGTCCAAAACAGTGGAAACTCGTGTTATACTGAAAACATGTCTGTGTATGTGGGGGTCCTCTTGCCTTTGGCAAAAACAAAACTAACCTTTTACTAATTTCATGGCTGTGCAACACGTTTGATTACTAAAATAAACCGCTGTCTGCACAAAATAAATGATATTCTTTTTTTTTTTCTATAAACAAGATACTTATTATATGCATGCATCAGTAAATTGGATTACCAGATCTTAATTTCAGAGCATTAATGAGCGCCTGCAGATATGGATATAGCTGAGTGGAAATTAGAGGCAAATAGGGATGCAATTTCTATATGAATAAAAAAAATTGTTGAGAGAGCAGCATTAACTTTTTTTTTTTTTTTTTTATATATATATATATATATATATATAAAGTAACGCATTCAATAAAAGCATCACACAGTGTCAGAATTCCAAATGTATAAAAATTAATTAAAATAAATAATAGAATTGTCCTTTTTATATATTAAAAATACAGCATTGCTGAAATATGGGATTACATTGTTTAATGGGGGAAAAACAAATTTTAGGCAACACACAGCTTCCACATGAATGTGTTTTACTAATAAACTATTGTTAAAATGCAAATTAAAATCCAAACTGACAAAAGCCGGTCTTTGTCACATGTAAAGGCAATTATGATCATTTTAGAAGTACTTTTCCATTATTGTTATTTGAGAAAATTCCATCAAAAGAGGCTTTAACAAAAAAACAAAACAAAACAAAAAACAAAACAAAACAAAAAAACCTTCACATACAGAATGCGTGGTGGACAATTTCAGTGTGGATCTATATGCTGCTAATAGAGCACATCGTGTTTTGACATTTCTCTAAGAGATGATGAAGCCTGCAATTAAAATCTCATGGTATTTCAGTAAAACGAAGAAGTAATTTATAATCCGTCATTTGTCTCTAATTTGTCTTCGTCTCTGCTGACCCTCCCTCACCACCGACACACAAACAGCTGATCTTACCTGGATCACTCGCATGTTTAGTCCCGTTTCCTGGGCCAGCTGTTCCCGGATATGCCGGGTCGGTTTCGGCGTGGCCACAAACGCGGCCTTTAACGTTTCCAGCTGCTTGGCCTTGATGGTGGTCCGGGGCCCCCGCCTTTTGGTCCCCGAGTTCTGCTCCTCATTCTCAATATTGTTCGTTTCCTTATCTGAGGACGTTGAATTGTCCGTCTCTTTAATGTCGTCCTGTATTGGGTCCTGCAGATCCGGCGATAAACTCCTATCTGTACACGACGACACTGAGGGGCAAACAAACAAGAGGAAGGTCACGATCCGAAATGTCAGGGAAGAAGAGGAGGAGGAGGAGGGGTTTCTGTTTTAATTAGGCCTGGAGATGCACAGCGGCACAACTGGAAAACATGCATCCAAAATATGCGTTATATTTCACTGAAATCTGTCCAAAAATTAAAAAAATTAAAAAAGAAGAGATTTCTACCCTTATTTCGACGCAAATGTTTTTCTTTTCTTTCCAATTTTCTTCCCCTTTTTATTTATTTGCTATTTACAGATTGTAATACATGAAATAGCTTCTTTTTTTTTTTAAATGTATTTAATATTTTTTTTCTAAATAGCACAACTAAAAAGAAATATATTCTGAATATTTCTCATTAAATGCAGACAATACATTGCGTGTAAATGGACACATCGATGTCCAAAATGTGGCTGCACATCAGAAAAGGGAGCGTGACAGTCTGAGTACACAGGCTGGAGTGGGATGAATAGACAGCGGGAAGAGGAGCCGCACACACGGCCAGACTAACATCATCCCCAGCGGATCCTGGTGTACAATAATAGAAAGCCATTGTCCTGCGGAGGCAAATATTGAAACCATTCATCTGACAAGCTTGTTGTGAAATGCTCTCCACGGACCTCTGGGAAAGGTTCAACAAAAACACAATATTACGGGACTTTCAAAAGCCTCCACCCTATTTTCTCCCAACAAAAGGCCGATTGCCATTTTATTAAATCATATATGCATTTATGTATTTAACCACACCACGGCGATTTGAGATCGAACAGGAGACAAAACACACACAAACACACACATATCCCGGCGTGTTATCGCGTTGATTACCTGAGTTCAAGTTGACTTCCTTAATGGCCCCGGAGGTCGAGTAATCTTCTTTGCACACAAACTTGTTTTCGTCTATCACATAGAGTTCCTCTCCCGTGGACAGCTGCTTGTTACACACCATGCAGGTGAAGCAGTTCAGATGGAACACCTTGCTGCGCGCTTTGCGGACCAAGTCGTTTGGCGAGATTCCCTGCAGACAGCCCGCGCATTTAGTGCCAAACCGCCTGGATGAAACGAAAAATAATGTCAAATGTATGTTCCTGTTTTTTGTTTTTTTTTTAAACAAAAGCGAGATTACATTCAGTTTAGCCCCCCCACACACACAAACAGTGATAACAGCAGCGCACACACGCCCTTGTTGGGTCAACAAAACACCATGTAATTATTATTATATATTTTTGAATCCACCTTTTATATCTACACACGTCCGTAATAATAAAATGTGTTATTTATGTCATAATAATTTAGTAGGAATAAATATTTCGAGCACTAATATTTATAATTGGGCCAATATTAACAGAAGTCAAATTAAAATAATGAAAAAAATGTGTTATTCCCAAGATAATAATATACCAACAAATACCAGTACATAATAATAATAATAATAATAATATTAATAATAACAATAATAATAATAAGAATAAGAATGTTTTTTATTTCTCACCATTCCAGTAAAATCCGTACAATCATTAATAAGCAGTCCTATTCGGTATTTCGGTTAAATATTAAGTAATAAGTAAACAACCATTCAGAATGAACTAAAGCTTGTGTACCGGTCTCTATATAACTTGACTGGGATTAATACTAGTGGCGACGGAGAACATTCAACGACTGAAATCAAATTTAAAAAACAAGTCAGACTTTTCCTTTTTTTTTCAAATTATTATTTTTTTATTAGGGATCTAGAAAAACCCGCGTGCTCATTATTTTGATGGAGGTGCTCTGACAATAACCCCACTCAAAACGTATTAGTGACAATCAACACATTGTAGCCACGGATATATTATGGGATTAAGCAGAGTAGGAGCATTTTAGCGTGAAAATCTTCTCTTAATCCATATTCACTCGTTTAAATACCGAGGGGGAAGACTCATCAATTGGATACACAAATAACCCAAAAAAAATATTCCATCAGAATCCCCCCCTCACGATTTGGATGACGAGGTGGCGACTTCTTTTTGTAATTTCATAATGGAAAGAGGTGAAAGAAAACACACCTGAGTGGTATTAACAGTTATGTATGGAGTGTTTATCACCTGCATTAATGCTTTTATTAATACGAGGAGTTTGAGCAGATGTTTGGCTCACTTTGGGCCTGCTTTACCTGGATTTTCAGACGGCCTATGGGAGGGGGGGGGTGCTTAAGCCTCAGGGTGAAAGCAAGCACTCCTTTTGTGGAGCATTGTTTTAACACTAATGCAGGCTTGTCTCCCCATTTGCAATGGTATCGCTCCACTGTCCCTCTTTCACATGCATGGGCAAGCCTCCCCCAGCGAAAGGGCACAACTCTACTTACACAACAAATGGACATATTAGGGTGATTACTGTTTCGCCTGGCTAATGGCTGGCCATTTAAATCCACCGCTTGATGGGACCTGCGGTAATATGATGGCCAAGGCCGTGCGAGGCCAATAATAGCCCGTCCGGACAAAGGCTAATGTCTTACATGTCATTAGACAATTTGGGAGAAAATAACTGACACATACAAATGAAAATGATGCTAAGAGAGTGCGACGGGACAAACAAGGGCTTCACTTATCACTCAATTACCTGAGACACTTTTTAGGAATTGTGAACCGGTTAATAGCCTAATGGGTGTTTGAAAAAGTGTTGTCTGGATCTGGGAATAGATTTAAAAAAAAATGCTAAGCACAGAATACACGTGGCTGGACAATGAAATTACATTTGAGTTGTTTTAGGCCCTATAATAAAAGGACACATTAAATATGGCCAATGTTTCATTAAATACATTTAAAAAAACATTGATTTGTAAGTTATACTTTTACATTTATTCTACATGGAAACTTGTTTTATTGCATGCAATATAATAACATTGGCCTCCACAGTTTTAACCTATGACTTGATATTTTGACCCCTGTCCACATATAATTTAAGTTCAGGCTTTACTTTGTAGTCTACATTATTATTGCTGGTATTTTTCTTTTTGTTTCAAATTATTATTCTTTTTTTTATATTTCTATCAATTTTGCAACCATGGAAACACTGACCTAATATTAAAAAGTGGCGCGTGTTGTTGTAAAGACTGGAATCAGAGTACAATTCTAAAGAACTCTGAATCCAGACTCTCAGTTACCTGAAAAAGTCCATTTTGCAATAGAGCTTCCCGTCCCTGGAGAAGCACTTCTCGGTGAGGTTGCAGTTGCACTCACAGCACTGGACGCACTTGGCGTGCCAGGCTCTGTCCAGCACGTTGAGGAGGAACCGGTCCAGAATGGGCCGTTCGCACCCGGCACAGTGGACCATCATGTCTCCGGCCTGCAGGACGCCGAGTGCCGACCTTCCCACACGGACTGCGCTGCTCGGACTGGGGCAACCCGGGTCTACGGGGAACAACGTCTTGGCTCCGGGAGGTGTGCTGTCAGGCGAAAAGTGGAGGAACCCCCGCGTTCAAAAGGCAGCAGAGTGACAATCCCCGGGAATTGTTGTAGTCCTGGTCCTGTTCTGTTGCTGTCCTGCACTTGTCACAATCCACAATCCAGAAGAGAGGAGAAGAGATTTCAGCCGCGCCAGCTGATGGACTGCGTAATGGACAACCCGGACATGTTTTCTCACGCGCACAGTGTTAAAACATCATTATTCAAATGTGTTTATTTTTCTAGTATTTTATCCCTCGCTCATGCTTTTGTTTTGGGTCCAGTCATTTCCTTTCGGGCTCACCTCACGCCGCCACTTTCGCATCACTGTGCCTGGGTTATCACGAGGTTTTGCCAGCGCGAGGCGCATCCTGCGCTCACATTGGATGACGCCCTTGTTAATTCCCGTGACAGGAGAGCCAATCAGAACACAGTCGTTATGGTTACACGTTCATAGCTGAAGCCTCCGAGCGAACCTGAATCCTACGCCGTACAGGAACACCAGGGCCGTGGATGCAGGGTGTTTCTCCAGGCGCGTTCAGAGGCCAGCATGCACGTGGAAGGGTTTCATGGTGGGTTATGGAGACACCACTGACTTTATTATTATGAAAAAGCATCAGTTAGTACGCCCCAACAACTTCCCTGCAGCACTTTTAATCGGAAAGTAAACTTGAAAGTCCGCAAAACACGATGAAGGTTAGGAAATACCTGCACAACAGGCGAGGGAGGACGCGTTTAAATGGCACGGCGCTGCCACCGAGATGAATGTGAATGGATGCAGTGGGAATGGGAGTAGCCGAACAAGGGCTAATGCTACACAGCCTTATAATGGCCTTGTGACAAAACGCTCCTGCATTACATTGTGGCTGTGCAGGCTGAAGAGGAGGGGCCGCGGGCCTTTTCTCATGCAGAAAGCTATTTACAGGGAAATGCGATGGATTAGCTGGAGCTCATCAATAGGGAGGCTGGTCACCCGGTGCTTTAACAGAGTGGCCTCCAATCGAAGGGAATTTCAATATTTACCAAAAGCCTCGTTTTGTTAGTTCGCAGTTAAGCAAACATGCAATACGCTAATTCATGTTGGTGGAGGAGTGAGAAGCATTTATACTGTCCATGTTAATGAGGATTCATTTCAATAACATTAGGTGTGAATTTTGACTCATTTTACGCGATTATAGGTCATCCAAGACAACATTTAGAGAGGAACAGATAAACAACAGCTGTTAGTTTTAAGAGATAAAAGGAAAATCAAAAATACTTAGGCTAAAAAGACACATTTTAAAGTGTCAATATTATTTATTTTGAATCCATCTATGCATCATTCCATCCATCGCCCTTTAAATTATTATTAATGAAGAGCCAATAACAATGTTAAAAGCTAAAATGTAAAGTATAAATGCATAAACAAAAAAAATATTATATTACATTTAATTTGGGAGATATTTTAGTCCATTTTTTTTAAACCTTCAACCACACATACATGTTTAAAGCACTGAAGTGTCTACATCTTGCTCAAGGGCACGTTGACATGTGGACAGGAGAAGCCAAGTATCAAACCATCAACTTTACATACGATGAACACCTGAGCACCAGGCGTCTCCTTCTTTGTTTCCTTCTCTTTCTTTCTCTTCATAATCTTCTAAATAAACAGGCAGTTTGTTTTCCTGACTACAATGGCTCCTATTTTTATTTTTTTTTGCATCCTAAAATGTTAGGTTGACAGAACCATCAGAAGAAGTCTCCACTTCTCAGCTGTGGTATAATTCCTGTTTTCCTATCAAAATGACTCCCAGGATACCAAGAGTGGATTTATCCTCCAGGTAGCAGTGGCTTAACTTGTGTATTCCAGGCCTTTGTAGAGACCAGGTTGAATTAGTTTCCCCAATTATCCAAGCTCCTAACACAGCGCCCTTTAGCCTGTAAAACAAGGGAGAGACAAAAAGAAAAGGGAGGGGCTGGGGTTCAGGAGGATACGGTGGGAAAAAGAGCATGTGAGGCAAATGTGTCCAATCATCTCTTGTTTGAATGTAGCCACATTGCATTGTGCAAAATAATAACATTTAAAAAAAAAAAAAGCCCTGTTTGCTTTCCCTTTTCTCTCTTGTGCTGTGTACACCCAACGTCAGCCAGACAGCGAGACACTCACCTGTGGAGGAGAATGAAGGCGCTGTCCATGGTACCGAAAGACAAGAAGCACCAAGGACAGCAACAGGTTTCCCTTTTTTCAACGGGGACATCCTATATCATGGCTGACATGATCACACATAGCTTAAACTGTATGCTATTTGCACAGTGTTTACTATACATTAAATGGATTCTGACATGCCGACTATGGCCTTGACTCTGGAATATCATCCTCCTATAGAGAAAACATTTTTTTTTCGCAGCCTTTTCCTTTAAGAACTTCTTTATTTTAGTTTGATACGAATGCCTATGATGTTCTATAGATTTATGTCCGTCTGCAGATGTTTGTAAACCACACTCTTGCATACTTAAAGATGAGTTTTTCCAGGTGGAGTAAAACATGACACATCATGGTGCATATGTGCTGCATATATTATATACAGTAAACACCCCGATTAGACAATATCATAGTATTTCAAAATGGCATCAATGACACATGATTAAATAAGTGTTTTACTCAAAACATTTATGATGTGTTCATATGATTCGCCCCACAGGCTTATTAATTACACTTTTTATTTTTATGCAACCTAAGAGTCATTCCATAGACATAAGACCTTCCTAGAATGTTATAGCATCTGAAAGTAAAGCTCATATATCGATACCCTGGAATTCATTTTAAGTTTCAACACATTTCCGTCTCTTTTGCCTGCTCACAAAACATTTCAGAGAAGCCTTCACACAGTTTGGAGAGCGGAAGTATGGATTGCTGTTAATAAGCACATTAAATAAAGATCTGAAAGCCCTCGAGCCGGGAAAAAATAAATAAATAAATACAGGAGAGGATTCAAAATCATACAAGAATTATTATGATGAACCATTTCATAAACTGCTGAAAACACTTATTTATCTATTCTGGGGGATAGAAGCTTTGTCAGTATATCCCCCGACAGAGCATCACAACACATATTTTTCAAGGACCAACATCTGAGCATCAGTCCTCTTTCTTTGGTAAGAGGCCTTCATGAAATACCTCTGCAGCTGCACATCTCTGTCTCCCTCAATGTTTGTTTTTTTTTTCAGTTTGTAATGCAAATGGAGTAAAAAAGAATTTAAACACTGCCAGCAATAAACCCTGAACCCTTGGTGTCCATTCACTACGAGCTCCGACAGAATCTGCACACTGAGGATGACAGAAATAAAGCGGAATGTTTGCAGTAATTGAATTTCAGAAAATACTTCTTTTTTTTAAAAAAAACAGGCAGTAAGAACCTTCTTCCCGCTGAAGTAGCTTGTTATTTGTGGTTGCTGCTGTGCACTGTGAGCTGAAATGAAGCCATAAAGGGAAAAGAAGATAGAAATATAAATCAGGAGAAAAAGAAAAAAAAGGTGCATATAGATAAATGTGAGACATGGAGTAAAGAAATCTACACCCACCTCCCACCGTCCCTGCTCCACTCCCCTCCACTCTGCACCTTGACAGCCTGGACACCTGAGCAGACCGCCTCCAAAACCTCTCCTCCTCCCTTTCCTGCAGACGCTATTCCATGCATGCGGTGTCACGCCAACCCCAAAGATGCGCACGCGCGCATGCACGCTCGCACACATGTATGCTGAAGACCACCTCCAGGGCCTCTCTTTGGCAGGGCCAGTCCCAAGGGAGAGGTTAGTATGATGGATGTCTGACTGGTAGCCCTCCCTTAGGGCCTCCCTCTCCGTCACCTCTCTGCGCTCTGAATTAAAAGGCCGTTTGTCTCCTCTGAGTCCTCAGCTGTAGAGCGCCGGCCTGCAATTTCACAGCACTCAGAGAGAGAGGGAGACCATTACAGAGGAGGTTGTCAGGGGAGCCATCAGAGCCCGGACACGCCTGAGGGACTCTCTCTTTCCCCTCCATCTTTCCCTGCTCCCGTCTCCTTCTGCTCACCCACCAACACCTCTGTCCCACTGGAGGCAGCCAACCCTGCACTCACAAATATATAAATATTCAAGGCCTCCGTTACATTCGAGCATATGTACACCTATATGCATACAAGCATGCACACGCAAGCATTCAATCAAATAATTATTCAATTTCTTACACTGCGCTGTAACTTTCATTCTATTCTATTCTTATTCTAATTCAGCTTGTTTAGTTATATTCTCTTTTTAATGACAATGACAATTTGTTATTGTATTTAAAAGTCCCTTTATAATGTGTTTCTTTTGCAGTTTGTCTCCATGCTTTTGATGTTTTTGTGTGAAATCGCTTTGAATTGCCTAGTAGCTGAAATGTGCTATATAAATAAACTTGTCTTGCATGCACAGATATCACACACGTCATTTGTCATTTTTAAATCCATCTCCTCCGTTGGTGCTTAAATAAATCAACACATCTATTAATATAAAAAGGTAAAGCAAGACTACAGAGATGTTGAAAGAACAAATAACACATTCTTTCTCTTGGAAATGAAAACTTGAATTCATAAGCAATACAACATACTCTTAAATAATTCAATACACTCGGGGCATTTGCTGCTACGGCCTTACTTTGTATGACCAGTTGCTTATGGTGGCTAATGTTATCAAACTTTAGGTATTGCTGTACATCTGAAATGACGGAGTCAGTTGCCCTACTGCTACGCTTTTAACATTCATCGTCACCTCTCGTAGCCACAGTGGCCGATGTTCAGCGAAGGTAAAATAGTCCCGCTTTAAAAAGGATAACACTGGCGTTATTCATACATTTTTATCATTGTTAACAACTTCCATGGAAAGTCCAAAACCAACAATGCATTAGGGGCTGAGGATGCTTGAAATAATTAGTTCGTACAACGTGTCGTCCAAGCACGTCCAAGTGTTTACATTTGATCCGATTGGCCACACTTGAAGGTGGGGCGAAAAGCCTGCCGTCATAGCCTCCTTCCCCTGGCTGCGTCCCACCGACCTCCTTCATCTCTCTTCAAGAACTCTGTGCCTTTCGCAGGTCATTGTTGTCACGGGGCAATGAATCGCACAAATGAGGATAACATTAAACTTTTGGACCGTCTTTCACGTGTTGCACTCACTTGTGCACATGAAAAGTTAGAGAAGTAGCGAAGAGAGAGCTTGACACAGAAGTTTGAATCCTGCCCTACTTTCTCACATCGGCACACCTGTGCTTGTCGGACTGTCCCTTTCGAAAAATCCGATGGAGGCTCCGCAAGGATGTTACAGGCACTTTGCTGAAGCACACTGGCCCCTCTGCGCCGACCCTGTTCATTCCTACTCAAGATGTAAATCTTTAAAAACAGGTCATATATATATATTTTCTTGTCTTTTTTTTTTTACATTCTTATTAAAAGGTCAGTCATTTTTCTAAAACAGCTTTTTTAGAAAACTTTACTCAAACTGGAGTCAATAGAGTTTTTGTTGAGGTGTATTTTCAATGGCGGATTAATCCACAGTTGGTGCTCTACTGAGTATGTGTGGCAGCAGGACGGCGTATGTGTGGCAGCAGGACGGTGTATGTGTGGCAGCAGGACGGCGTATGTGTGGCAGCAGGACGGCGTATGTGTGGCAGCAGGACGGTGTATGTGTTGCAGCAGGACGGTGTACGTGGGATCGAGTCAAAAATAAACTAAAGTGTGAGTGTTCATGGTAATGAAGAAACAGCTATGAAATGTTTGTTTTTTTTCTTCCCCTTTCTTTACAAATTCAGCTTTTCTCTTTCAAATTGGTCTTGAATTAAAAAGGAAAAAAAACACAATGAACTTTATTTTGAAAAATGTGCATGGAATTACCTTTGTGTGAAATGCTCTCTCTCTCAACAGGAATCTGCACAGGAATGAATAATAGTGTGCTGACTGGAAGGACAGGAAGAATAGGAAGCTACCATCAAGGAAAACAAAGCAAAGTCTCAACTCACAAATATAACCCTCTCAAATAGCCAGAATAAAGGACAAATTCAAACAACCAGATTCACCTTTCACCCTACTAGCAGCACTAAATCGCACATTATTCTTCACACACACACACACACACACACACACACACACACACACACACACAC
>CALSBV010012089.1:299605-320000 GCA_943590825.1 Bovichtus diacanthus | reverse complement strand
CCCCTTCCTTAGTTTCCTCTCCCCTCGCCTTTCTTTTTCTTCTCCTCTCATTTCCTTTCCTTGTTTCCTCTCCTCTCACAGTGCATCTTTTACTCGTTTCCTCTCGTTTCCTCTTGTATAATCTCATCTCCAATCTCCTCCCATTTCCCCTGGCTCTCCTCATTTCTCCTCCTCTCATTTCCACTCCTCTAGTTTCCTCTCCTCTCATGCCATCACCTCTCACATCCTCTCCTCATTCTCTCTCTTGATTATTTAACGCAATTTCCACCTTTTTATGTTTTGATTTTTCATTGAACATAGCAGAAAGACAACAACAGTTTGATTGTCATTTGTGGTACTTTACATGCAGGTGAATCTGAGCTGAGAGGGTACATGAGACGGAGGAGAGAGCAGAGGAAGCAACTCATTTGCGTGCATGTGCGTGCGTGCATGTGTGCGTGCTGTAGCTCTACAGCGCTGTAAAGAAAGAAACATGAATCAGAGAGTCAATGTATGTGCATTTGAATGTTCCTTTTGACGTGAAGCAGCTGTGTGCAAATGTGTGTGCGCACATGCAGAAGGTGATCATGAGGTTGATTTCTGGTTCTACATGCATGCGTGGGTGTGTGGGTGTGTGTCGGTGTGGGAGTGTGTGTGGGAGCGGCAGGGTGAGTGTGTTAAATTGTTCTGTGTTGTGGAGATAACACCGGATCCCTATCAGCTGCATCAGGGGGCTTAAGACCCCGATGGGCGTGAGGGGAGAATGAATTTTCCTCACTACTCTGCATATTACAGGATTACACTGCACCTTTAGATATGCTTGGGCTGAGCCTATCTCTGCCTTATGGCTATACGCATGTAGATTATTGAAATAGACTGTCACACAGTGAATGAATTGAAGCAACACCACAGGGACCGCACCGGCTCCTGAAATGAAATACGCTGAAGTGAGATAACCGTGATAGGATTTTGGTTTGTGACATTGTTCGGACAGAATAGTTCCTTATAATCCCGGCATGTAGCCACAAATATGCGTCAGTGGTGCTTTTCTTTATTTCTGAAAAGAAAAAGAAACACTGTTAATGTTTATGTGAACATTAATCCGAACCGCAGCCAGTGCAGCTGCAAAAATTCAGGGGCTCTTTCGTCTTTCTGGGCCCTCTCAGTCCTACAGATCCCTGAGCTCGCACAAGGTGCAACCGAGTCTTTCATCCATTACAAACTCGCCCACCAGTGCCACATGCAGAGGATGTGTAGGTAGAGGATGTGTAGGTAGAACAGACTGGCCTCTGGGCTTGATGGCGGACAAGAGGGGGAACACAGAGAGGAAGGAGGGGCCATCTTCGTCTTCTCTTTTCCCTTCCCCTCAACGCCTCCTTCGCTCAGCCCCCTCTCCCCCTCCTCGCAGCCTCTGGCTAATTACTCCTTTTTTCAAATGCAAAGCAGCGGCAGAAAGTGAGATGATTTCTCGGCGGCCGCTTTAGGGAAGAAGCGAGGAGAGAGGAGAGAAAGAAAGCCACGGCAAGAAAAGAGGAGCGAGAAGAGACGAGAGAGGCTGAATGGAAGAAAGAGGTGACTTTCTTTCCTCGGCTGGCAGGGACCTTTGAAGTTGGGCAAGATGGAGAGGGGAGGGGGTCTTTCTGTGAGGGGACGGACATAAGAAAAAAGCGAGGGAAGATCGTGTTAACGAGATGGCCTCTAAAGACGAATTAAATGGTGGGAGAAAAGAAACACGATCAGGCCTGGCCCTACTTATAGACTCCTCACAGACTCACTCTTTTCAGCGCCGCAGAGGTGTTCCAAAGCCTGAATTCCATAGCTCAGCTCTTTAAAAGGCTTGGAGTGTGGGGTGTGTGAGTGAGGGGCTGCGTTTGGGGGCAATAGGGTGTGTGTTTGAGTGCAAATGTGTGTGCGGGAGGGTCACCCGTCCTTTAGTCACACATCCCAGCCCCTCAATGAGGAGGTCAGGGACTTACACACCGATGGAGGGTCAGAAGTGGCAGGGATTACACGTCTGCTCTAAGCCCCCTAGATCCTAGTGTTTTCACTCCCTCTCGCTGTTTGTTGTTTTGTGGCGGAGCAGACGAAGGAAAGAAAAGGAGACGGTCGGGGGAATTAGTGTAAAGCTCGGGAGATGAATGGGCATCTTATTCGCACCTCTTGTTGGCTGTTTTTCAGACCCCCGAAAACAGCCCTCCCATTCCTTGTCGCAGTGAAAGCACGTTAGGGTTGCCTTTGTGCAGACAAAAGGAGACTCCCCTCCTGGCTTTCATGCTCCTGCTGGAGCAACAAGAGGATTTGGCCCGCCGTGCAGCGCCCAGAGCTGCTCCAGCTTTGATTGGACATCGGCAGGAGAGAGCTCTGCCTCTCTTTCTTGATTAATCAAGTGATTCCAGTGCTCTCAATAACACCTTCTCTCCTTCTTCTTTTTTTTTTTTTTTTCTCCTCTTTCTGTGTCTCAATAATCCTATCCTCACCACCCCCAAACACCCCACCATGACAACCCACGTCTGGCCTTTTCCCCCGGACGGAAGAACACTTTCTCATCTGATTTTTTCATGTGCTTCAAGTGAATTTGTGCTTATCTGATGTGTGGGTGGTTTTATTTATCCATGCTTATCACCACTGACACGTGAAAACATTAGCAGGACTAATTTGGATGATTTTTACAAGAGTTGACCAGGAGTTGACCCAATGTGTCATTCAAATTACAAGTGCTTTCAACTGCCTGATTTTAGATTATGGTATAAATAGGCCTGCCTTTTTCTGTAAACAGAGATCCAGATTATGAGATTGTCATTTGAGTGTTTTTAAAATACAAATCTCTTCAGCTCATGCATTATTCTGCTCTTGTATACGATTTATACGCATTGAAATGTAGTCACTCTGACGATTATTCTTTTATTATTTCTGATGCTGCATCAGACTATCGAGCACATTGAGTTCAATTGAATTAAATTAATTTTAGTTCAATCCAATTTGAAGGCTAACACGCACCGTCAGCTATCATCGGCTGGTGTTAATAGTGTAAAGAATAAAACGGGGAGGGCTGAGCACTTGAAGTTGCAAATTATTTTTTATCATTATTAACTGGGTGAGTGGTCATTGTGCTTGATCCGCTTGAGCGACAACTCTGGCAGTGCAGATAATATATAGGGATGTATATAAAGAATATGTTAAATGTATTGTATGTATTCTGCTTAACGTAGTGTCATTCTTTTCACATTTTTGAAGCAGGGACGCTGCATTTGACAGAGAGGATGAAGTGATACAATATAGAAGGCTTCAGTTTTCAAACATTTTTAAATGCGTGTCCGTGTTTATTTCCTGTTGCAGTGTTTGCTAATATCAACAAATGAAGGAAATGTAGTTGGATCCAAGCTGTTTCCTAGCAACACAACTGACAATGGCACTGCACAACTCTCGAGCTGCTGCAGGTTGAGTGCCTTGCTTAAGGGAAATAAATTAGTTTTAAAAGGGTCTATTTAACCAACATCAAACTACTTTTAAACACTGAAATAGTCCCTGTGAACACTGCTGACACCATGTTCTGTGCACTGCCCTCTGGGGATACTGGCACCGGCCGACACCCAGACAAACACCTCTGACCCGCGATCTCCTAGCTACCACAAGCCCACGGTCAGGTGAGGTTTTATAGGACGTGCCGGGGTTAGCTTGTCATCAAAAATGACATTGGATCGAATAAATGTATACATACGTCCCAGAGTTCAAGGTGAGTCATGAAAAACATTGTCATATTTTACAGGACGAGTGAAATTTCGGATAAATACCCTCGAAAATGATTGACATGTATCATTTCAGATGGAACAAGAAGCAACTGTACACTGACTATGCATTAAAACTACATTTTTGTTTTTTATTTCACAGCATTTGCACCCAAATAATATTCCAGTCCAGTCTGCCAGGCATGACCACCAAGTGTGCAAAGACGGCAAGTGTTCCAGAAAGGACCAGTATCCTAGGAAATATGTCCATATTGGACGATTCCACACCTCATGACACACGCCATTTCCAATGCCAATGTTCAGAGCCAACGCAGGAGGTAGTGTGGCCTTTATGTAGTGAGGCGGAAACTAAATATGTCGAGGTCTAGCGGGACTTTTTATTAACCACAATCTTTCCTTAATGTAACCAAGGTTAACTAATCTATGCATATACAAGTTAAGATGAATAGGAAAAAAAGGTGCTACACAGAAACCTGTTCAATCATAAGAAAATGTTCAGAAAATAACCATCGGTATTACAAAGAATAGGAGACAAAGATGCGATTCTTTTTCTTTAGAAGCGTTAAATTCCAGTTGGTTTGAAACAGTTCTACATGTGAATTTGACAGGCTAACTGAGCCATTTAATCAGGTGTCAGTTCCCGTCTAGGGAGTTGATGAAACCTACGCGCCAAAAGGTCTTCACTTCCTTTTTGAGCCACAGCAAGGGAGAGAGTAGCCCCTGTGACAAGTGACAACCATTAAACTTAAAGTTAGCTAAAGCAGCGCTGATAACTTCTTAAACATAACTACTCCCGGAGGATCCCGTCATCGCTGGTTGACGAGAAATACCCGCATTGACCAGGTTTCAGCCCCGTCCTACATCCAGGCCACGGTCAAAGCAGACACCCCAGCTCGCTCACTTCGCTCGGCAACTGCCAATCTGCTCGCTACTCCCTCACTGCCAGCGGGACCCAGATCCCCCTCAAACAAAACCTGTCTGTTTGCTATCCTGGCCCCTAAATGGTGGAATGAGCTCCCCATTGATGTCAGGTCAGCTGAAAGTCTTCACACCTTCCGTCGCAGACTGAAAACCCACCTGTTTCGACTGTACTTCGGTCAATAAATTTTTTTTAAAATAATAAAAATAATAATAATTAAATGGTACTCTTGCACTTGGTTGGCTTATTTGAAGCTATTGGTTGAATTGTTATTCTATTGGTTGAATTGTTATTCTATTGGTTGAATTTTTATTCTATTGGTTGAATTTTTATGCTATTGGTTGAATTGTTATTCTATTGGTTGTCTTTGTTGCTCTTACTTTGGTTTGTCTTATTTGAAGCTATTGTTCTATTTGAAGCTTTTGTACTTGCAAGATTCTCACTGTTTAGAGTCGTATCCTCATGATTGTTTGCACTTATTGTAAGTCGCTTTGGACAAAAGCGTCAGCTAAATGAACTGTAATGTTTCAGGGTCTTACCTGGAGTTTAAGCCTGGATACTGTCTCCCAACGGAGAGGGACTTCAGACTTAATTGTAAGCAGAAGATTAAAAAAAAAAAAAAAAAAACGCATTTCAAGGACTTTGCTGTTGCACACATACGACAGTGCGGTAGGACGAACAATCGCTGCTTCCACAGTGATACAAACAGAACTATCAGCTAATTCTCGGTGTTGGCAAAATAGAATTTTGTTTTAGTTTTTCCAATTACCCAGGTAATAATTGTGGCTTTTCATTAAAAAGTAGGAGTTGTTGAGATGCACTACTAAAGCACTGCATCAGCTGACACAATAATGGATTTACAACCCGATCTCGAGACCCTGTCTTGAAGACCGTTCCTGTGTCAATTTTTATGTTTGTTTTAAGACCTTCATTATTTCAGTTTTGTGCTATGTTGCAGAGATTTATCTCTAAATCAATGTGTGGCCCGGTAGCATTCGAACAGAGAAAAGCTGCACACAATGCACAGAAAGTGGGAGGAACCGGGGGTTAATGGGGGCCCAATAGCTCATATTTGCCCATGGGCCTTGTTGCATGTTAATCCGGCACTGCCAATTAGTCTCAAACGAGCTCTCTGCGCTGAATTAAAGAAATAAAATATGTACCCAAATGTCTATGAAGGGACAAAGCTGGAAGGGAGATTTAGCTGTGATCAGTTTTGGATTTCTTTTTTCATAAAGAAATCAACTTAATGTTTTTATTTCTCAGTATACAAGTATAATCAGGATCGGATTCCTTTTACTTCCTTAAGAGAAGTAGGTATAGAAGGTGCGCATTAATAAACACATCGTTCCTCCCATTTGGAATACAAATACTTCTTAAATTCAACAAAATGTAACCGCCCTTCACGCACAGTTATTCAGCTGCCTTGTTAACACAGACAACAGTTTCTCCATCTTACCTTGGCTCCTCATAGTGTATAAACTGAACACCTGTTCTGCCGGATATCACTTTCTTCTCGACTCAACATCCAAATTTATTTGCCTTATCAGCTCAGCAGCTTTGTATCTAGTGGGGGGATTTTTAAGTGAGTAGATGGGTGGCTGTTATAGATGCGAAGACAGGAGAAAAACAGAGGGAGAGAAAAGGGGGGGTGAGAGGTGGTGATAAACAGAGTTGGGTGGAGGGGGGGGGCGCGCCTTGCAACGATAAATCAAGTTCCAGACTAATCTATTTAGCATGCTCTCACCATTATCCTGTCAGTGAAACAGCTAATTAATTAACTGATTCCACAATGAAGAGGTTTTGAATGAGCCCATTTAGATAATTACTACAAGGAGCCGATCGGGCCAGTCATTTACAACTGTCACACAGGTTCCAGCTTTGGCAGCTGCCCCTCACTCTGGCCCCGGCCTTCACCGTCACAAACACTCGCCGCACAGCACGACGACACCGTCGACGTGATTTACAGGTCCAAGCAGAGCGAGAGAAAAAAAAAAAAACATGAGCCGGTTCTATTGTTTGAATACTGGAGGAAAATAAAACCATATCTTTTTTTATTCTCCCGTTTAGGATGAGTATCAGCGGTGTTCTCTTCCATTAGAGAGCATGTTTTGGTTTTTTTAAAACACATAAATGTATGGGTATTATTCAGACATCACTACATACCTTGTGCTATGTTACACACTTCTGTCTGTAACATCTCACAGACTGACACCTACCAAATTACCAAACCGCATTTGGGCGGTGCAGTTGAAATGCAATTCTGTTCCGATTCCTCAGTGCTGACGCTCTGGCCTCTCGAGTGACCGAAGTGTGTCACTATCCAAGCTGCTACTCGCAGATATGGAGGACAACATGGAGGGAGAACGGACAGAAGCTTGAATACACCGAGACTCGTCACCGGCGTAGCTACGTAGTTACTGCCGCCTACGTCCTTACCACAGCAACCCATGCAGATAGGTTGGTGATGTCTGGACACACAAATCGGATCTGATCACTTCCAAACAACAGGGTGGACAGTCCGTCTAATTTGAGAAACAAATGGGGTTTGCCTGCAGTCTGAACGTAGCCACAAAACAGCTTTTGTAAGTCATGGCATCGCTTTCCTTTTCTATAACCAACAGCGGAAGCTTTTCCAGCAGGAAAATGCAACATTTGTGAGATCTTCTGGTTTCCCCAAACTGGAAACCTGGCCATGAAAACTACTCACACGTTTAGAGCTGCAAGGTCATGGCAGTCGCGGTAACTATACGAGGTTCCCTCATCACCCAACTTCTCTTGGGGCCGATACTTGCACTGTATCTTGACCGAGCTCCTGTCGTCTGAGCTCACTTCATCGTTCTCATGCGCCAATATTGCTTTTAAATGATCCGATTCTTTAATGGCAAATAAAAATGTATTTCATTCACATTCACATTCTGTCGGCAAAAGAATCAAAGAAACTGCTGCTCTGCAATTAACCTGACGCTCCGGTGCAGCACCATCATGTTACTGCGGCAGTAAGCTAATATGAACAAACTTTGGCATCATTGTCTGTATTCGTAGTGAGAAAACAACATAATCGTGAGGCCAAACAGGGAAACACAACATTAACTGCTATGTAACACGCTTGCATACTGCGGGTCTCTACAACCCAATGAACTTTTTAGAGAGTTTGAGGAGCATTTGAGGAGTTGAGTGCTTAATTCAATGAGATTAATGAATGAGACGGGGTGTAATGTAGTCGCTCTCAACCAGAGGTGTGCATTTACGTACAAAAAAAAGGCAGGAAAGATGAGAGGAGACGATAAACAAAATCAGCCAGAGTCCAGTTTGTGCCGTCTTTAGGGGACATTATATTAGTATAAAAACAAATTAAGATAAATGATGCGGTTTCTTTGAATTTATTTTTGCCAGAAATGTTGCAGTTTAACAAATTGACAATCGTACGTTTTGTTGGCAGATAACAGAGGAATGCACTGTGCACACAACAACACGTTTGAGATTAGTGATGAGCAAAGATAATGAGCAAAAAAACACAAAAGACGCATAATGACATCCTTCTACAAACGATGGCTGTGGTAATTATCGGCATCATTGGCTGCAAAGTTAATAAAAGCCGTTTAAAGCTTGTTTTAGGTTAATTTCATATTGTAACGTACTAGTGCTTGGAACCTCATGTGGATTGCCCGATTTGAAAATGGAATAAATAGAAATGATTCCTTTTTTCAACTTTAGTGACGCCGATAATATCTGATTGCCATTTTCAAAATAAAAGCGGACGCTAGACACTTGGGAGTGGAAAGGAAGTGAAAACTCTGCATCTTGTCCTGTATGCCTGTACTGAACATTTTAGCCGGTTTGAGTGATACATCCAGGCGTTTCAAGGCACGTCTGACCACCAAAACACCACACAGTGGTTTTTAATAATATGAGGAAGGCTTTTACAACGCTAGAAAGTTAACATGACGACAATCATTTAATCAATCACGCCGATCGCGAGGTAAACAGTGAAATTACGCTGTTCATGTTACAAAGCAACGCAGTGCATTGCCAGATGACGTCGCATTTTGTGAGGCAATAGTTGTCCCAGGTTAAACTTTTTGCCGGACCACAGTGCGGTTCTTTTTTTCAGGCTGTGGCAATTCTCTGAAATGAATCAGGACGCTGCAATTTTACATGCAGTGCTAATATCAGATTGAAAATGGCCTACACTCCTAAATATTGATGACTCTCAGAAGAAGTGAAAATGCCTAATTTTGACATTTTGAGGTATAGACAGAGACAGGGCGACACCATGATACCTCAGATTTCTGCAGGTACATTTATGTAACCTATACTTAAATTTGAAAGTTAAATGTTCCATGCACTTGCACCGCAGTGTCACGTAGAAGAAGTGTAACACTTAGTAGTGTTTGACCCAAGATTCTCCACACGCTGACATTTTGTACAGGTACACATCTTTCTAGCGTTAAAAAATAAATAAAAAAGTAAGAGAACAGCACTTGATGTAAGAGGCTCTATGCTAAAAAGGAACGCCATGACTCTTCTCATCCAAGAGGGTCGAATCTGAAGTACTTATGAGGAATTAAATTTAAAAAATAAACTGCTGTCGAAAGAGAAGGTTATTAAGCTTTGCAAGAAAGAATACCAATACTTAAAGTGAGCTACCATCTTTCCAAATAAACAATAACTTGATCAATTCTGCTTGATTAAAAGTAACCTGTGCCTCCTCATGAAGGACATGTGTCAGTCTTTCTCATTAAGACTGAGAGAATCAGAATAACACTTAAAGTTATGAACTACTAAAAACAAGGAGCAATAAACATTTCAAACAAGTTAAACTTAACAACTCCTTAAATGATCAAAAGTTGAATTTCTGCCATTCCTTTCACTACAATTTTGCATTGTTCTGTGCATCAGTATATATTTCGCCGTCATGAATTCTAATATTCAAATTAATGTTCAAACTATATGTCAGCTATAATTGCTTCACTGAACCTGCTGCGTGTGACTGAATGAACCATCAGCCTGCTGGGATCAAGTGAGCTGATGAGGGGCACCAGTACACCCACGGGTCAATGTGGTCTCATCACCCCTTCACACACACACAGACACACACACACACACACACACACACAGACACACACACACACACAGACACACACACGTCCTGTTCATAATAGTGTGGGAAAGCCTATGTTAAATCCAGACCACCACTCGGAGCACAATGCCCCAAAAGGTGGTTATCTCATTGCCTGAGTCACTGATCAGGGTTTTGTCTTGTCACCTTTTTTTTTTTTTTTCTTTTTTTTTTTTACCCCGAACAGCAGCAGACAGCTCAATCCACTCCATCAGATCAGAGCTCTTCTCTCCACATCTCCCCTTTTCGCTCCTTTTCTTTTGCCTTCTCTCAATAAAGGTCAATCCCACATCAATACGCAAGGCTCCTTTCACCGTGTCTATTCCCAGAGGTGGCCTCATTACCCCGGGGTGTTTTGTTTGTTTGTTCCTTGGTTAAAGAAGCTGAATTGAGCAGCCGGGAGGGGTGGACTGCAGGGAGAAGATGGGGGGGGGGGGATACGAGACCGGGAGCAGAGGACGCAGGGGGGCTGATGGGGACAGATCCACGATCACAGGGTGGGAGGTTGGTGGTGACGACTGCATCAGTGATGATGGTAACTGGAATGATTTGAACGATGGCGGCGATGATGATGATGATGGTGATGATTATGATGATATATACTGTGTGTTACGACATGTTATGGCAGCAGAGTTATTCCTCAACAAGCCCCATTTTGACACAAATGACTCAGCTGAGCGGGTTTATTGGTGCGTCAAATCAAGCGCTCCCTTTTCCGCAGGTAAACTGTCGGACCAATTGCAGGTGTTCGCTTCAATCATGGCGTGCTTATTACTCTCTGCATGAGAGTACATTTTCTCTCCACGGGCAACCTGCAAATATAATGTAACTGCATGTTCTACGCAGCGATAAGCATGCTGTGACGATATTACTATAATTATTATGCATTCAGTTTTAACATTTGGGAAAAACACACTTATTTGTTTTCTTGCAGAGAGATGAGAAGACTGATACCACACCCATGTCTGTTAGATACGGTAGGAATCTTAAATCAGGAGACTGTTAGCGTAGCTTAGCATAAAGACTGGAACCAGTGGGAAACAGCTAGCATGGCTCTGTCTTAAACATAACATCATCTGCCTTCCAGCACCTCAAAAGCTCACTAATAAACATGGAAAAGCTTCTTTTTTTTATCTGTGTAAAAACCACAAATTGTGGTTTCACAGAGGATTATGTGCCGGATTGTTTCTCAGATTATTATTATTTTTTTTTTTACTTTGAACAAATACAGACTCGCTGTTGCCCCCCTGTTTTTAGTCTTTATGCTAAAAGGCAAGCTAACCGCCTACTGGAGGTAGCTTCATATCTATTGGATGAATAAGAGTGTTTTTGTTCTCATCTAAAGCGAATAAGTGTATTTTCCAAAATGTGAAGAAATCTTTATTTTTGATTTGAAGCAAGCTGTATTTTTTTAGGTTTATTAGGTCCATTGTGCCAGTGAAGATAGTTTTCTGTCAATTCAAAAGGTTAATGTGCAATAAAAACTCCTTTCTTCCTTCAGACAGATGAATACTCATGCTCATGATGTTAACCATAATCGATAATAACGCATGCAACCCTACACATGGAGACACATATGCTAATGCTAACCCAGTTCATTCAGCTCCTTCCTTGCACAGCGCACAATGAGGTCTGCACTAAACACCTGCCCAGTCTACATCATGGAGAGCATCCAAGGCTTCACTCTCACTCTGAGCCGTGGCAGCCCATTTTATTCTGCAGGTTTCTTACATGCCAGGGGCAATGGGCTTCCAAAAGATGGAGTTTAAAATCTCTGGCTTTGATGCAGAAATGATGGGGTGGAAGAGGGAGCGAGACGGAAATGGAGGAGACTAGTGGGAGACTTAAAGTGAACTTAAAGAAATCATAGGAATTGCAGTGCGTTTTTAGAAAATATAAAAATAACAGCCAATAGACTTCAAGATTGAGATAAAATACAAAATCATTACAAAAACATTTTTGCAGATTAATTTAACACACCACTGGGGGAAATAACATGTTAACTTTTCCATTGTGAAATGTTTTAAAACTCTGCATCATGTAGAGAATTCTCTCCGACTTGTATTTTTAGGGCTGATATCATATTTTTGTGATTCTGAATAAAAACCCAGACACATTCTCACACACACACACACACACTTTGCACCTTGTGAAGGACACGCAGGCCGATTAATTACTAGGAGCACGTCGTTTTAAATCTGGTGGAAGGACAGCCTGTTGTTCCTGCAGAATGGGTTGTAATTAAAGGAAGCTGAGCTGCAGCGATGGAAAAGGCCACACATCAGCCCCGCGTGGGCCTGGACGCCACTGATGGGAATTTATGGTCCCCCCTCGCAAGCGTACGTGCTCACTGTGCAGCTTCGAGGCCAGACATGTTAACTTTAACACCATCCGCAGCAACTCGCACCATAGAGTCAACCGTTAACTGTACAGATGCAAAGAAATTCAAGGGTTCATGAGCACTCTTAATGAATTTTTTTAATGCTCGTGTATAGAAAATGTCAGCTAAACATATCCTGCTAATATTATATTTATTCACCAAGGAGAGGTTACTGAGAGATAAAGTCAATGGGATGTAGTGAACAGAGAATAGAAAGGCACAAATCAAAGCTCACATACAACAAGAAGTACAATTTAGCATTGACCAATTTGAGCATGCTCTCTTCCCAAACAAAAAGTGAATTGATTTTATATGACTCCTCTTCAGCAGAGGGATTTATTTGAACAAGCCAAAAGTGTCTACTTCAATAGGCAATGAAAATTGGATACCCCCTACCCATATTAAACTCCAGGTCTCCCTTTTTCTCTCACTCTCCATCCATATTTCCATTTCATCTCTATGTCTTTCCCTTTTCTCATTTTCCACTTTTCTTTCATGTTCTTCGTCATCGCGTTCTGTCTCAAATTCACATCCTCTCCTTTCATTCCCCTCCTCCCTTCCCTCCGATATCTCATGGCCTGTGTATACGTCTGCCTGTTTTTACCTCTCCGTGCATTTTTACACCTCTATCCCTCTTTTGCCTTTCGGTTCTTTCCCAATCGCTCCATAAAACACTCCTTCTACCCGCTGCTTTCTGACGTCTCTCCTTCCACCTCCATCCATCTCCTCCTCACTCTCTCCCTCCCTTTCCCTCTCAATCCCCTCCCGACAGTCCCCCCACCCCCATAACCACCACCACCACCACCTCACTCGCTCTCACAGCCGTTCACTCCATTTTTCTGCACATGAGATTTGCCTAACAATAAGTGGCTCTGCCCAAGGTCAGATAAGAGAAGCACAGCCCAGGAAGCCACAGCCACTGTTTCTTTCATCCCTTTTTTTCTCCTCTCTCTCCTCACAGCTTTCGAATTATCTCTGCAGCACATAATAATAATTACTGAGGACGGCAACATAGAGATAAGAATGCAGGAGCTGAAATGGCGAGAGAGAGAGAGAGAGAGAGAGACAGAGAGAGAGAGAGAGAGACAGAGAGACAGAGAGAGAGAGAGAGACAGAGAGACAGAGAGAGAGAGAGAGACGCAGAGAGAGAGAGAGACAGAGACAGAGACAGAGAGAGAGAGAGACGCAGAGAGAGAGAGAGAGACAGAGACAGAGAGAGAGAGAAAGAGAGGTTAGAAAAACTATAGAAGCAAGAAGGCGCATAGTAAAGGTATATTAGAGAGAAACTGTGAGGCAAGAGAGAATAAGGATGGAAGGGAGAATGGTACCATGTAGAGAGGAAGAAAATGACGAAATAAAAAAAGGGAGAAAACAAGGAAAGAGCAGCGGAGAAAATGGAAATAATTAAAAGGATAAGGAGGGTGTTTTTCTATATTTTTCTTATTGTCAACAAATTCCATGAAAAGTCCAAAACCAACAATGCGTTAGTCCGTCTCTCAAAACTGTCTGACTTCCCTGCGGCACCCCGGACACGTACATTAAATAAAAAAGGGCTCATAAATACAGAGACTTTTAAAAAGCCTCAGTCATTTCCTAAAACAACGGGTCAATGTAGTTTATAGCAAACAGAAGGAAAATAGTGCTGAGGATTAATAGGCATTTGGTGCTCCAGTGAGTTTTTACAATTCCAGTAAGTCTCGGATTTACATTCATATTGCATTCATTCTGCACTAATGATTTATGTGGGCGTGTAGCCAGTCCAACTCTCTCGCAGGAGACTGGAGTTCGCCTCCCATCACTGACATGTAGTCAACGTTCATCTTTTTTTCATATCAACCTTAATGTTTTAAGTGTTTACATAACCACAATCTTTCCCTTACTTTAACCAGGATGTAGTTGCAGAGGTATTGTAGAAGGCGAGAATTAAAAAAGAAAACGTTAGCATTGGAAGTTAAAATATTGTATTGTTTTTTTTTTTTTTTTTTTTTTTAAATCGTCCCAATACTGGCAAGGGCTGGTACTAATGGCAGCAGGGCAGTGTGTGTACGTGGGATGAGTCCAACTAAACTACAGTATGTCACCCAGTGCAACATTGTGTTTTTAATAGTTTTTGGTCAACAATGGAGCTTTATTGCACAGAGAAGAAGATATTTCAGGCTTTGATACACACACACACACACAAAACTTGTTGATACATTCATTGCTGTTTTTTGTCTTTTCAAAAGGATTTGTAGACAATAACAAAAAAATATATAAAAGGACACCGTCCTTCCAAGAAAAATGACAATCAGTTGTTTTTTATCAAACATATTTTCACCCTAACTGTGATCTTTCCCGAAGCTTAATCAAGTCGTTCTTATGCCTAAACCCAACCAAACCTTAACCACAGCAGTCACATTTCTGCCACTGGGATTTATAATTGTTTTGGGAAGCACTGAGCAATGATGTGTTCTTCCAACGATTACGTCATGTCGTTACAAAATGTGTTTTGTCGTTTCATTTTTTGTTTAAAAGTGAAACAGCTGAAGTTATGACAACAAATCAGACTTTAGGAAGCCATCTCGGTCTTAAAACCTCTTATGCCCAGAAGAAGAAATCACGAGACAAAATTTCATTCATTTTTGCCAAACTTCAGCCCGGTGTCATCAAACCCCAGCCAGAGGAGAAAGCTGGTGGACAGCACACAAAGGAAATTGCTTTCTTTCTTTTTAATGCTGGCATGTGGTTCAGTAGCATTACTGCACCTGTGACAATACACCACTCACTGTCACATCAGACCTGCTCTCTGCAGGGGTCAAATTGCCATTTTGCTACAAGATGAAGTGTCCTCTGAATTGATTATATTTCCACAATTACTCTGGGAAAAAGAAGAAAAGAGGACAATTTCTCTTTATGAGTTGTTACACCTGCGCGCACACTCGTCTGCTGAGCTAAAGCTGGAACCACGTACGGCCTGCAGAGCGTCAATCAGAACACACCGATGAAGATTTTCAGAAGTTATGATTATCTATCTATCTTTAGCGTACAGGACACATTTTAAACAAAGAGTCAGACGGACACACACACACACACACCTACACAGACACACAAACACACCAGTCGTGTTTCCCTGCAGCACACTGGCCGTCCTGCCCCGGCTAACCCCTGACCTCCATATCTGAGGGAGCAGGGTAAGCCTCCTAGTCCCTGAGCTGCTGCTCCCAAACACGCACACACACACACACACACTCACCGACACCCACCCACCCATGTCTCACCCCTCAGCACTCCACCCCCAACCCCCAGAGGACCCACTATCAGCTGGGCTGAGCCCTTCTGCACCAGCCTGATATCCACACTGGATTGGAAGGAGGGGCAGCGGCTGGGTAGAAGTACAGAGAGCTGTGATTTACAGTGAGAGAGGAAGAATCAGGGTCTTTCTGCATTTCTGTTTGTTGTTCCCGTCTGTTTGTCTCCGTCTTTGTGTGCAGCACCCATATGTGTATGTGTGTGTCCTTCTTCTCTCTCTGCATGTAGTGATGACTATCACTAATGTATTATTACTTCAAACGATGGCAGATTAGCCCCCACCTTCCCCTTCAACCCCCCCCCACCACCCCACCCCACCGTTTCATCCCATCTCTCTATCCAGCTGCCGCCCCGGCGTCACCCCTCAGAGTGTCGGGGTGTAGTAATGCCATTCTGGCCTCTTCTTATCTCTCAACTCAGGCCCTGTCACCCGGGTGACCCATGAACTAACCATCAAGAGGGGAAGAGGAGGGAGAGGAGGAGGAGGAGGAGGAGGAGTTCAGGGTGGTTGAATGGGTGACTGGAGAGAGGACGAGGGAGGAAGGAGGGGATGCATAAGGGTTCGAAGAGTGAAAGGCAGAGTGGGTGGTTTGGAGGAAGGAGGGCGTCTCTGGGATCAGTTCAAATCCACCTGAATGTGGTCTAAGAAATAGTTAATGTTGTACTGTCCTCTCTTTTTGTGTAAGGAAATACAAACTATATTGCCACTATTGTGTATATTTTTCCAAAAATGTTAAAGCCATTTTTTGACAAAAATGTCAACAGTTTTACAGACGTCTCTTTTATAATGATGGTCTATGGGAAAAATACTTTTGGGCAGCAGAGGATTTTTCCATGGCATTGCAATACCACTGGGATATACTGGTATTATTAATAATAATAATAATAATAAATCCACGGTTGGAACTGAAGAAACTATTTGTTTAGCCCACCCCCTCAGATATTGCGTCACTCAAATAGAAAGCAGAAGTGAAACCGAAACTTCTGGGTTTTGTTCCAGAAGCAAGAAAACCCCATCCCATCGACATTTTGAAGAGCAGAGGCTAAAAGTAAATGTTTAACCTTGTTGAAATCGCACATTTTTCAATTTCTAATAACAAGTGCTGTCGTGGAGGCCAACTCGTCTTAGAACGTATAAAGTGGAGAATTAAATTTGTCCTGAGTTTAATGTTTTCATGATCGTGTGATTATGTCCGTGTTTGATAAGGCACCTCTGGAGGTATGGATGATCCAGTCAAATGTGGATTATTAAGGAAGTTCTTAAAATGTCTGATTCTAGTAAATTCCCATAAAAAAACAAAAAAAAACAAAAACAAAAACACATTTTAAACATGTTTTTGAAGTAATGCAAATATCTCTTGCTGTTTGAAAGATTTACTTGAAAGAAGAAAAATAATAAAGCTGTAGCTGAACAGATGTGTCGGAGATCTATCTTTTAATTTTGAATGAATATGTTGTCTCAAACAGAGATTAAACGGAGCACACATTCAGATCTGCTACTTCATGAGAGATTTAAAGGCAAAGCAGCGGATAGAAAAAAAATGTCAGTGGATATGTTCAGAAAATGCTGAGACAGAGACAATGCTCTGGTAAGAATTTGACAGCGACTGTACGTACATCTGATTTGCATATTTGTCTGCAAAATCCAACACTATCCCGTCTGATTCGGAGGCAGACCTTATCTCTGTGTTTTTAGCTCAAAACCTGCCAATGACTGACTGTTAACCCTTCAGAAATTCATCATTTGGCCGAATTGATTAAAAGATGAGTGAACTTATTATGCATTAAAGCATCATGTCAAAGCCCTGGCACAGCGAGATAGCAGCCTTATCTCTCCTCTACCTGATAAGAGACAACATGGGAGAGAGACGGGGCAGCGGTGGCGGAGGGGAGGGGGTGATGGAGAGGTAGAGGCAGAAGCAGAGCGGGAGGAGAGATACAAGACGGGAGGAAGGGGTGTAAAGGGTGGTGGGAGGTGGAGAGGTGGCGGCTGTGGAGTTGTAATAAGAAGGGAGGGAGAGGAGAGGGAGCATACAGTACATTTAGAGCAGAGGGGAGGGGAGGGGAGGGGAGGGGAGGGAGAAATTGAGAGGGATGGCAGAAGAGATGGGAGACAGTTCTGGGGCATCTAATGTTCCCTCTGTCATGGCATCAGCCTCTCCATTCACTCCTCTTCCACATTGCCGTTCTTTTTTTGCCACCATTTGCATTTTTCGTTATTTTTTTTCTCCATCATCCAATGGCCTGTCGCACTTTTTTCCTTTATTTTTTATTCCCTCCCTGCCTCGCTCTCTCTCTCTCTCCCTCCCTCGCTCTCTCTCTCTCTCTCTCTCCCTCTCTCTTCAGAAGGTCTTTGAAGGGAGGTCATGAGGGAGACAATGCAAACACAGGCCTTCTGAATAGAGAATGGGAAGAGGACAGCTGTTGGAGATGACAGCGATGGCTGTTAAAACGCAATCTGTCTCTCTTCCCACCGGCCTGTTGCAGAACACACACACGCACACACACGCGCATATATACACACATACATTGCGGCTCACGTCTTTTCACAGAGGCCACAATGTCACGCCGACACTCCCAACTGTCAAACACGAGTGGGAGAGCACACACTTACGGGCATGTGTCATCACACACACATATGTAAATGGTCACACTCTGCATAATGCTCAGTGGCTGGTACATGAACAATGAGGAAACGTATCCAAGTGTGACACTTGTGTATAGAATAACTACACCACCCATGGAATAACATGTTATCAGTAAGTGCAAAGATAGCCGTCCATGTTGCGCATCATATTCAGTGGCGCTGGAGGAAACGCACATAAAATACTCCATTACCAGCAAAAGTCCTGCACTGCAAAGGTTAAGTAAAAGTATGTACATCGTATTAGCTAAATGTACTCAAAGTATCAAAAGCAAAATCAGTTTGAAAGTAACATTTTACTGTTGTAGTTGTTCAGGGTTGAGACATTTTTATTATTTTATACACAGTTGGGTAGTTCTATCTGTGAAAATACATTATGTTTTACAAGCACATCATATGTTTTCCTCCTTTTTGGAACCGGACTGCCAGTACTAAAACTTCTAATCCATAAAGTAACAAGTATCTAAAGCTGTCAATTATTTTTGAAGTATAAAGGAAACGCTCAAGTGGGATGAAAGTACAAGTACTATAGCCTGCATTCATTGACTAGTTGGGCCACCATCCATACACCGAACAGCAATATTTGGAGTCGGGTTCTTCTCCACCTGATGATTTTAAGTCTAAAATTCTCTCTCTTTTAGCTCCGTTTTTGGTCTCTACCAACTCCTGAGGTAAACATCTGTCTCATTAGCTCCGCTATGTTCACCAGCTCTTACTGCGTCGGTTTGCTGTTTGATGCCGAGCAGGAAGAAGTACTTTGAGCTTTTTTTTGCTGACGACAACACTGTTGAGAGCAGTGAGAATGAGCCAAAACAGTTAGGAGTTATAAAACCAAAACGATGAGTCACAAAAAGCTTTCTAGAGCTGAAAGACGACGCTTCAAAAGACGAGTCTTTGAGTCGGTCCGTCACTACAAGCTACCTGCTTAGTTATTTTGAATATAAAAATATTGATTAAAGCAGCTTTAAATGCATAAATCGAGTACTCCACAATGATAATCCCACCATTCATTTTGCTTTTTAACTTCTAAAAGAATAAAAAAAGAATATACCATGACAGCATCTGAGTGCAGGGAACAGCAGGAGTTTATATGAATCACATAAATGCATCAAATACATCCAAACTACATCATATTATGAGTTTAGTAACTTTTGCATGATTTACTGTACAAATCCATCGTGTTTTGAGTTGCTATGGTACCGAGCATATTTTGCCCATTTGTACTTTTAAAAAAGTAGCTATAGTTTGAATTACGTTTCATTGACTTATGCTAAAGTTTCACACGATATTGGATTACCATCAAAATAATGTAGCTGTACAGAAATAATATTTATTTCAGGAAATTTCACATAATTGAAAACATTTCTGTTTTAGCAGGATTGCACATATAAAAATAATAGGCTTAGTTACTTAGTTATCCTCTGCAGAAAGAGTAGCATTTAGCATTACTATCTGAATGCTTAATTCACAAAAGATGGTCAGTTAATCTGCGTGGGTCTAGAATTTACACATTTTTCTGCCGATGTTTAAATTGTATGCATTACACTAATAAAAAATGTGTTTTGAGGAAGTCATGAATTTCAAAGGTTTCACGAGATTTTTCTACTGACTAGTATATAGTATAGTAATATATAATAGTTCCATCTTAAACATACATTTGGAAACATCTCATTTCCATCATTATAGACATCTATTGTTGAACTCCTAACAACAGGACCTTTGTTTGGTAAAACTGAATCATAGAAACAGAATCCTGCACACCTGTGATAGCCAGCAGCTATCCTCATGATTTCATTCAATTTCAGATAAAGCTTATACATTTTCATATAAAGCCAAGCTGTATTGTTTTTCTGAACTTGAGTACGCAGTGCATCTTTAAAAGAAAAAAGGACGTTCAATGCACACAAAAAAGATAGGGCAAACTAAAGCCTCGACAGAGAAAATATGATCATGTTGCTTGTTTGTGTGCAAGAAGGAATGACATTTGATTAGAAATGTTCTTAACTAGAGAAACAGGGGGGGACAAGCAGAAGGGGGGGGGGGGAAGGTTTAAAGTCTATTAGTCAACCAGTAATCAGCACAAACAGCTGACTGATGGGATTCGGGGGGTCGGACAAAGCAAAAAAAGGAAGGGGAGCTCGCTCTATCTCTGACCTCCACATCCACCCTGTTGGAGGAGGAGGGGACAGAGGGAGGAGGAAAAGCAAGAAATCTCAGGTAACAACGGTGCTCTGTCGTCCTTGTTGATATGTGTGTGTGTGTGTGTGTGTGTGTGTGTGTGTGTGTGTGTGTGTGTGCGTGTTTGAATGTGTGAGCG
>CALSBV010012089.1:280572-299595 GCA_943590825.1 Bovichtus diacanthus | reverse complement strand
AGAGAAAAATGTAAGACGAAACTTATTTTCGCAAGATGAGGTGGAGAAAAACCCAGAGCACGAACCTAAAGCAGGTAGATTTACGGCTGCAAAGTGCAGCAAAGGATATTAAATGTTGTGTTCGAGTCCAAACAACGAGCTGCAAGATAGTAAAAAGGTATATAATACCATTAGGGAACGCTTGCATTAAATCTGCTGTGCCTTGCAGCGAAAGAAAAAAATCACAGCTAGAGAGCCTCAACACACACGCACACACGTGCACTATTATGCACACGCATCAACGCACACAAAACACACACACACACACACACACACCTTACAATTAGACGGCTCCCTCTGCTTGGTTTGTGCGAGGGGGCTCTGGTGTTGAAAAGGGTGTTAACACCTTGTCTTCCTGCCTCCTCGCTCCATCCTTCCTTCCTTTATTTCTCCTGCGGTACCCCCTCGGCTCAGCCCCACACTTGGAGCCAGATTTGGGCAAAAGGTGCCAGACAGAATAGGGACTCACTCTGCTGGAGATGGAGATGGAGAGGAAGAAAGAAATAATGATGTAAGGAGGGCTGGAGGTGTGTGCGCGCGTGTGTGTGTGTGCAGTAGTGGACTTCAGAGTGTCTTGCTCGTACAAGTGTTAGCTTGTTTACTTACTGTTTGGACTGTGTTGATTGTCCCCCACAACAACCTTGCTTTGCTTGATGAGTTTGACTTCGCGGAGGCGCAAACTAGGACGCAGATGTTTCGGTATAGAGATCGCATTTCCCTCGCCACCCTCTACTTTATATGTCTCGCTAGTGATGAACAAATCAGAAGGACCCTGAACAATGTTGGCAAAACATTTGATGATGCTTGAAACAAAAAAAAAAAAAAAAAAAAAAAAGAGACTGCAGCATCGAAATAAGCTCAGCTGCTGTCCCTTCGCCGTTGTCCTTCTTTAAAATATTCATTTCTAGAATCCGGATTCTTCACTGGCTTTTTTTCTACGACTCTAGTTTTCCCTGCAGCCCCATCAGCTGCACAATGCATCCACATTACAGTAAGAGAAATGTCTGCCCATGTCTTTGAACCGAGCTCCCTATAATAAACCTCACCAGATGATGACAGCCAGGACAGATATTCAGTGTTCACAGGTCTGTGATGTAGCTCAGTGTGGGAATACATGTACCGTACTTAAGTACACATTTGAGGTATCGGTACTTTACTTAAAGTATTTCCATTCTATGCTGCTTTACACTTCTACTCCACTACATACCAGAGGCAAATATTTACCTGACAGCTTTAGTTACTTTCCAGATTACATTACATACATTCCAGTGAAAATAATGTATTTGAATGTAGTCCAAGAGCATTTTGCCAATACATACTTTAACTTAAGTAAGGTTTGGAATGCAGGAGTATTTTCACAGCGTGGTATAGTACTTTTACTTTAGTAAAGGGCCTGAGCACCTCTTCCATCACTCATGTAGTTGCACTTGAGTTTTTGCTCGAGTCAATGCAATTCTTAGCTCATCATGTGTCTTTGATGTCATAATGCAGAGGAAAATGATGGTGCGGTGCAGAATCAGGTTTGATTAGATGGTGGTTATACACACTTCTGTAGTTATTTGTACCCAGTGGTCACTAAATTTACAATTCATCACTGTTGAAAAAATAAATAAAAAATGTAAAAAGTCCAGTCGCTCTATTTTTGGACCTTATCCACTTTCTATACACACCGTGTATTGATTCAGGATTGTTTTTAACAGACTGCTGTGAGGTCCATTAACCTGTGGTGATGACAAAGCATTAGGAGACCAATGTGTCCCCGGGGGACTGCAGGGCCAAAGAAGGATGAGCAGGACAGTTCAGCAGACAACAACCGCTCTGCTTCTGTTGCTCAAGCACAATGAGTTTACAGGGTGGCTTCAAGGCTGTGAAGGTACTTTTAGAATAAGTTTCAGATTCCTGTGAGTCACATTAACGTACATTATGTTAATGTGTGTGTGTATTCTGTGCACATGCTCTGACCTGTATACGACAACATGCAACGTAACGCGCAATCTATTCTTTATCCACTGCACAAAACACTGGAAATAAGTGTAATATGAGAGGTAACCGCTCCACGCCACATGATTGCATTTATCTGAAGAAACTCAAGTTGAATTGAGCTACATTTCTGTTTGCATTTTGAAAATAACTAACTAAATATATATATATATATATATATATTATATTATTTATATTGAGTTAAACTCAAGGCTAGTGTCATTCTTTATTTTTCTTATTCTAAACAAATCCAGTGTGAAGGCCAAAACCAACAATGTACTTTCTAAATGTCCTACCCTGTCTGTGGCACTTAGGCTGAACCCATTGGTTCCTAAAGACACCAATTTTCAGGAATAAAGGCAAATATTTGTTTCATTTAAAAAATGAAAAAAAAAAGTTTAAAAAAGGCTCAATAGTTACAGCTGGACTTTGTAGCTAACTATAATAACTTTGGCTTATTGCAACCTTTGTTTTATGTTAATGGTTTTGACCATAAATTCATTCTTATCCATTAAGATAAAAATGCTCACTTTGCATGCGACATTGATACAGCAAAGTGCAATGGGTGGAATAACATATGCAGGATAATTGATGAAAAGAAAAAAAAAAAAGGAAACAAAAGAAGTCAGATAATCAGTTTAACCAGATTATCTAAACCACTTCATTTGGAGGTCAGACTGAAAGTGAGGACACACGAAATGTCGGTAACAATCCCTCACTGTACATGAAAGTTGTGGGTGTGCAGCTTCAGCAAATATGTTAGATTAAAGTTAAGCCAGGAAGTCGATCTTTATACAGTGATGGATGTTGACAGCGGACAGTTTTTGGTAATCGTTTCACAGTTCACCTTCTTCTTTCTCTTCCTAAAAAGGTTCGCTTACGACTCTGATCGTCGGACTTCTTATTGCCTTTCCTTCATTTGACTTCTTTTCTGAAATGATCTTGGAGAGAACAATGTTTTTATTAACGATAGAAACGATGGCGAGCTAGTTGTTCATGGCTGGGGGCAGAAAGAAAGATATAGATAAAAAGGTTTATGGAGAGAGTTACAGTGGTTATCTGCAAAGTATCCAATGAGCTGACTGTGCAGGGTGAAGCATAAGGATTAATTTATTGTTAAATTGTTTGTGGTCCTTTCAGATATTAATTCTGCGCCTGTGGCGAGCATCACACAAATACAACAATGTATCTGTCCTCCTGTCATCCATCCACTTTTCTTATTTCATGCTTAGCTGGTAAGCCATGTTGTCTCTGTGTCTGCAATATCAGGCATTCAATCACAACATCTGCGGGATGAAACTGTGCTTCTTCAAATTACTTCTCTCCGTGTTTTGTTGATTATTTTTTTGTACATTTAAGATACATGAAAAGTGTCAGTGATTCATCAGAGGAATTCTTTCAAGCCTTTCACACTTTTATTCTTTTCATTTTTGTCCCCCCCACCCCCCACCCATCAGTGGACTTCTTTTCCAGCCTCCCTTATTTCCCCATCAGATTCCCTCCCTCCATAATTACCACTTATTAATCTTAAATGAGAGCCCTAACACGTTGCATGGTTTTAATACAGCCTGTTAATATGAGAGTTAATTTATGGGGTGTGGGCGGGATGGAGGGATGATGGAATGAGTGTCGTCCATCACAGAAATCATTAGAGACTGGAAGCTCTCTTTCACTCTCGCTCAATCACAGAAGGAGACACTCGCTGCCTCCTGCTCGACACACAGGTGAGTGTCAGCTGACCCTCAAACAAATGCTGAGCCTGGCCCATAAGTATATGCAGTAAGAAGGGAAAGATACACATTTGAAACTTTTCTAAGTACATATACAGTAGGAGCATGATCAAGTCTAAATAGGAAACCAGAGAAAATATATTCCTCCTTCTCCACTTACACTCTTCCCCAATTTCCTTTCTTTTTCCTCTCCAATCCTGTCTTTGTGTTGTGTGCCCCATTTCAGAGGCTTTTCATGGGCTGAAGTGGCGCTTGGCTATGCTGAAGTGTCTGCACTGCTGTGCCTGAGCCTGCAATTCAACGACTGTATGTGTGTGTGTACGTGTGTGGGTGTGTGTGTGCCCGAGCCTGCAATTCACCAATTTCACCGCTAATTAGCCCACAAAGGCTACCGGCAGGGAGGAGCAGAGGAGGAGGGAGAAGAGGGTGGGGTGGGGTGGCATACGCGGGAGGTCCAGGCCTGAGGGGGGGTGGCGATGCTGGCACAGCTGAGACACATATCACGGGACCAGACAGACGCCTTTGTGTGCGTGTGATTGTGTGTGTGTGTGTGTGTGTGTGAGGGTGTGATGGTGAAGCGTATGTCTTTCTGTAGCGGTGTGTCAAAGCATGTATCCCGTGGCCACTCTCTCTTGCTCTGGCAATGGCTGGGTTGGTTGCAGCTGTAGTTCAGCAAGTCTTAACTCCTGAGGCTGGTCCCAGCATGCCCAGTAGTCCCACTACGCCCACTGGCATAGGCTGCTGGTCCTCTGCCATCACTACCTCTCCGTGTGTACGTGTGCGTGTGTGTGTGTGTGTGTGTGTGTGTGTGTGTCTGGGGGAGAGAGACAGAGCGAGGAAGTGAAAGAGAGAGATTCACATCCCTCTTGCCAATTGTTTTACTATGCATCAGACAGGGGCCTTCCAGGGAGGCAGGCTGCCTGGCAGTCAGCCACCAGAGCTGTGGAGTTAGTCCAAGGGTTTGTTTTGGTTTGGTTTTTTTTTTTTTTGTTGGTTTTTTTTCAGTGTGGTCTGTTTGTTCTGGTTATTCATACACACATACAGGATCTCTATATACACATGAGTGTATGTCAGCACGGGGGGGGGGGACTGCGCTGGATACGCGCGTACAATAAACCGCTGACTGGTTTACAGTAGTACATTTTCTATAGTTAAAGCTGAAACTTGCGAGGTAATAATATGACAGCAGGATAAACAATATCACCCATATGATGGAGGATATTCAAAGCTGGGACAAGCACAGCTGCGGACTCAAAAATAATAATTTCATTTCAGAAATTCACATACACTCATACGACTCATCACGTCCAGGCTGGTGACCACTTTGAGGTTTCATTCAACAGGTTACAGTGCATCGTGTTTCAGATGCATCCCGTATGTCCTCAGAATCAGCAGCTGTCAGGACTTTCTCGGCAGAGAGCGTTTGTTTTTTATCTGTTTACCTCCACAAGTCGATGGTTAGTTGCTGCTCTGTGCACACAAGAGGACAGATCGCAGTCAAGTGCGCCTCGCCACGAGCACGGCAAACACACACTTTTGGTCATTTTGTGGCCAGGCTCCCTGGGCGCACCTGTGGCACACTTGGGCACAGGGTGGGATCAGAACTAACGCATTATCATAAATTATAGGTGGGTGCATTAAAGGCTTTGACAATCGTGGCCAATCACATTATACGTTCACCCCCTTTAAATCACAGGCCTCTCCCCGTTATGACGCACTGACAGTTTGGGAATCCCGGAGAGAGTCTTTCTCAGAGGAAAAATATTACTGTCTGGGATTTGGGACTGAAATTGTTGCTCACAATCTGGGAACAAAATTGTATTGTCACATAAACATGATCCTGGTAATGAACCATAAATAAATTATGATTCTAAAAATAACAGCCTTTTGTTTCTGGGAGCACAGCTATAAAACTGATCTCTATCACATCATGTTGCTCATCACAGCCGCAGTCTACCTGTATTATAATTAGCTACAATTGCCGCCTCGCGGTTGTATGACTCCGCCAACCAGTCAAGTTGCAGTTAACATCCATGTCAGTCAAAAAAAAGGCACCACTGGCATAATTTTGTCCTGCGAGACATTTGTGGGAAATTGTCATGAATTATTATGAATTCTTGAGTTGTAGCCAAAAAGGTGTTTTGTGGAGGTCACAGTGACCTTGACCTTTGACCCCCCAAAAATCTAATCAGTTCATTTATTGAGTCCAAGTGGACGTTTGTGCCTCATTTTTGAGAAATCCCCTCAAGGCGTTCCCGAGATATTGTGTTCGCGAAAAATGGACAACGCAAAAACATAAATAAAAATGTGGCGCTCCGGGCAACACTTTGGCTAAACTGGTTGAAAAGAGGATGATGCGAGCAGCCGTTACCCCCGTTACACGGTGTTTTTGTATGACCACACCGGGTCGGTCCTGAAGGGAGTTATAAGCGGAACGAGAAGTTTTGAGTTATCCACAATTTTTCCGTAGAACTGTGAACTGTTTAACGTGTCGGTCTGCAACGCGTTTGTTGATCTGCAGAAGAAACTGCGGTAGTTTTACAACAGTCTGACGCTTGTTGTACAAAACGTAACCAGCAGATCTGCTTTTCATAAACGTGGCTCGACAGTGCGCAGCATCACTCCAGTAGGAGGCTGCAGATGGAACCGAAACCTGCTGCCTTCAGACGGCTAAAGGAAAGGCCTTCGGTATAGTAGGCCTACTACTAACTGTCTAAGATGACACACAGAAATGTATTATATTATCATAAATCAGCATTATCATGTTGTAGATAAGGGATGTCACAACAAAATAACTAATCCGCACATATTACCAAACCAATTCCTGTTTGTATATTCACGCTTTGCAGATGCATGTATAGCCGTATGCGCCGTCACAGGAATCCATTTAATCAAATAGAAAATGTCAAATAGCCTATCCATTTTTTGAAAAAGCATCATAACCCACCACACAGAATCCAGCGAGTTAACATACAGACACATTCGACTGGAAAAAAAAAAAAAAAGAACTTTACTGATTGACAATTTTCTCCAGATGGCCATTTAGCGGGCTGAAGTAGAGAGGGCCCGGGTCTGTGTGAGTGATGGCTTCCTTGCCCTGTCTCTTCTCCCGGCTCACCACTGATGGATTAAAGCTCTGGACAGGTTTCAGCCCTATTGATCTCACCTGCCATAGCTGCTCACGTCAGTTGGTGTGAGGGGAGATAAGATGGGATAGAGAGCATGAGAGGGGGTGTGGGGGGGGGGGGGGTTTAAAGATGTTTTCATACTTGGCCGGTTTCTACTTTTTAGGTAACTCGGGTGATTAATCAGCACGTTTTGTCAGCGTTAACTGTCCCACTCGAAACCCTGAACTATGAAAAACAATGAAAATCTGAGAATGAAATTGAAAAAACGGAGAAGTTGATGCCAATTACCACGAGGTGTGCAGAGGGAGAGGGTGTAAGATGTTTACCAATGCGTATGAGCCGAACTATTTACACTGAATGTAACACGTCTTGTTTGCTAGTGTATTAAAGCCGAGGAGCTCAAAGCTAACGTCAGCATGCTAACATGCTCACAATGACAATGCTAACAAGCCAATGTTGACATGATATAATGCTTACCTTGTTCACCAACTTAGTTCGGCAGAACATTTGCTTATTAAAGATATTGCACACCCGACCAAAGCGGTGGACCGACTGACCGACGGACAGACTTTTTCATCACTAGAGCCAAGCTGCTGGAAATATTAAAGACAAATAGAGATATCTTGAGAACTGAGATGCAACTGGAAAATATTTTCCGTCCTCAACGAAAAACACTTTTTTTTTTTTTTTTTTTTCTTGCTTCACTTTTTTGGCTCCCTTAAAAAGATAACCGAGTTTAGTGAGCATGTGTGAAAACACCCCGGGGCCGTGTTTGTCACTGTAGATTCACTATCGAGACTCATTTACGTGTGGTAGACTATCACCATCCTGCATGCCGTCTTATCTAACTAACTGATAAATAACACAGTCTGTCACAATGATAACAAGGTCAATTCAATAGGCTGACCAACTGCAATGTTTTCCCTGAAGCGTTAAGCAGTCACATCTGATGCCTGCATTGACCTCCATGCTAATGAACAAAACACAGAGACAGAGAGAGGGAGGTAGAGAAAGAGAGAGCAAATGAATATGAATGAAAGGCAAATCTATCAGAAACACGCCTCCTTTAAATAACCCCCTCCCTCATTCCCCTCCTCCACTCCTTCCCTCATGCTCCCACACCCCTCCACCCAGTTATATTTTATTCTCCAACGCGTGGTGAATTTAATAAATATATGCAAATGTGTGCTGTGGAACATGACGAGTGTAAATCAGGCGAGGATGTTCTTTGAGCGCTGCCGAGATTGAGGCTGAGAGCTGACCCCGGGTTAATCATTTTTCACTTCCCTATCGCATTCAATTCTGCTGCCTCCGTGTGTGTGTGTGTGTGTGTGTGTGTGTGTGTGTGTGTGTGTGTGCGCGTGCGTGTGTGTGTGTGCGCTACAATGTGTGTGCATCTGTGCTGTGCTGGAGGAGGCAATACACAATTCATTACAAACTTTGTACACATGATTAGGAAAATATTTGCTTTCAAATTTATGCAAAACGTGATGTCAGTACTTAAAATTATTTTTTTCTTTTTTTTTTTAAAGTCAAATGCGAATTTTGGTATTTCACAGGTTTGCTTTAGATTTATTTGCACATTTTAACTGAAGTGACGGCAGGTCTCCTCTAACTGCACTTTGATTGGGATTTTGAAAGGGTTTCAACGCAGCGTTCACAGGGTGGAGATCTGACATCGCTGTGCGTGGCGCACACACAGCGATGTCAGATCTCCACCCTTCAGGAGCTCAAACAGAAGAGCGCCTCGTCATTGCTTCTGAACTGCATGTCCTCGCTACAGGAAATGATCCCACCCTAAACCAGGTAGTCAGATTCAGTGGTGTTGCACAGACTTAAATTGTCACAATGTTAATCTAAAGATTTCGTTTTGTCCCCCGTTAGATTGTTTGACTCTGAAGTAAACAACACAACACTAACACGCTACCGGCGCTGTCAATGGACCAGGTGCGTAATGATGGACTTGTGCATAATTACATGTCTTGCAGTTCAAACCTGCAAAATGAACATTTTGCCCACACATCGCTCGCCAGTTTGACAGTGCGGCGTGCGCGTTACATGTTGAGATGCATGTCACACTACCGTTTGTTCCAACTGTATATTTAGATTAGTATTTGAAGTACACGAGTAGCTGGCTGATCATTTGTCTTTCTAAACGCAACAACGCAGGATCCAAGCAGAGCTGCAGCTGGAATAAATGACTGTGAACCCTCAGGAGACATATTTAACTCTGACTGTTGCAGTGGAGGTCAGATGTGGCATTGGTGCAGTATAGCATGCTTTAGCCGCAGTATGCCACAGTGTATCCTGCTGATCGGAGTTTAAGACCTGCTTGTGGAGGGGGCTCCACAAACTCAACTGGTAAACGAAGGAGCTATTTAACCTCTTCAACCCCTAGTTTTCCCTTAAACCTGCATTAACAGAGTCTTCCCATTACGTAGCACCATTAGCATTCATTTGGAGTCGTGTCGGTCACCTGATGAATCTAAGTCCAATATTCACTCTCCTTTTAGCTCCGCTTTGCTCTCCACAAACAACAAAAGGGAATATCTTCGCGGGTTAAATGCTCCACTCTATTCACCTGCTAATCGCTAACTTTTCATCTGTTTGCCATTTGGTTCAATCAGGAAATGTACAGTGGGTTTTTAGAACCGATCAAAACGACAAAAAACTGTAAAGTTGTGGGCCAGAAAACCAAAACAATGAGCTGAAAGCCACTCAAGTGCTCGATAGCTGAAGGAAACTGCAGAGTTGAGTGATAATGCTCAGCGAGTTCATCACAACGTCTTTCTCATATGAAAAGTCTTTTCTTCCAGTGTCAAAATTAAAATATTGGTTAAAGCAGCTTTTAAATTTACCCTTACGTAGCTATAAAGTGGGAGATATACTACAAATGCAAAGTCAGGTTTTGAGTATTGATACTTGTGTCATTGAATACGTTGCTTCTCTTCCGCTATTGTCTGCAATCACCTCGTTTACTTCCGAGAAGACACAGAATAAACATTTGTTAATTATCATGAAGATCTTTCTTTTGTTTTGAAGGCATTAACTGAGTAGTGAAAAGAAATGTCCAGTATATGTATACTGTATCTGCCTCATTGTAGCTACTGTTTATTCTTATTAACATACTCAACCTCTTTTTCTTTTGCCTGAACCACTACAATCAAATGAAAGAATTTATAAATCAACTAAAATAGAAAAGAATATTGGAGGCGTCTTGCGAGTCACTTTTATAAAGATTTCACATATTTAGAGAATTTAAACTTTTGTGGTTGTGACCGACTCTTGCAAACATAGCCCACATGTGCTTGTAATAAGCTCACTGGTGGATCTGGTGGTTTCAGAGAGGTTAAAAGAGGTTGTGTTTAGGTGTCAATAGTGTCAGTTTCTGCTGAGTGCAGGTCTCTGTTATTTTGTGTTTTTTCTGCTAATAAATTCATTTTCTAACTGTTAAGCTCAGATAAATACATCATTCAATATCCAACAGATAGACGCCTCACTGTTGTGTGATCTCTGCCCATTTGCCATGCTTTTTTTTTTTTTAAATATGAAAGCCCACTCAAAGACCGGCTTTACAGGTTTTTTGTTTGCGACTGATATGCTCCCATCACCTGTGCCGATTAAAAACCCAAAGTCTACATTTAGACCAACTTCCACGTTATCTTTTGGCAAGTAATCTGAACACGGACCCAAGTGATGCCAGGGCTACGTTTGGAGTCTTGCCATCATCTTCTGATCTGTATTATAACCTTGATTTTTAATTCTTGTGTTATAATATGTGTAGTGTCTGCCGTTATATGGCCTCATGTGATATCTTCAAAACATTATCTTCCCAAATAGTATACAGTCCAGACAAATGTTCAAATTTAAAATTCCTATTTTGCATTGGAGGCAGTTAACATGACAGGACAGTGAGGCACACTAGGCTGTTTCGATTCATCTCTTGTGAAAGATTAGAGAACTAAATCGACTGGCTGCTCCTTTCAGTTGACTTGTGTTGCATAAAGCAGAAAAACGATGACAACGGCATCATTGTGGCGCTTCACAAGTGCGTACTGTCAAAATTAAAAATGGTCAACACTCATACCACATATCATATGTGCAGCATCGTGTGGCTGTTTAAAATGAACATATTTAACATTGTGTAATACCATTACTGGCTGCTGACATGCAGAAAGGAGTCTAGGGCACAACTGCAGCACATTACAGTTACATTTCACTGCGGTGAACATTTCATCACACCGGTGTGCCACAACTAGAATTGCTGAAAGACCAAAGAGGAGGCAGTTTAGAGGATATTGTACATTTTTTCAATTGTCGTAAATCCAAATGAAATGTCCAAAACCAAAAATACATTGATCCAAAGCCTAATACATCTTCTCCCTCTGTGCCAGAGAGCTCCGTTGTTGTCCAAAAACTATTAAAAAAAACACATCAATAAGCCACACAGTTGCACTGGGTGACATGTTCCTTCATTACTATGAATACACACACACTGTAGTTTGTTTTTGACTCCACAGATACACTGTCCTGCTCACTAATTCCATGGCTGAAAGAGCCCTCAACGAAAAGCACTTACTACTATTGTTTGATTCCTTTAAATAAAAGGATTTCCTTTAGCCCCTGTCCTTATGCCGTGTGCAAGCAGTATATAAACATAAAAACATAAATGGTTTATAACCCTCTTTTAAAAAAAAAGGTAAGCAGATACTGTATGTAGTAATGTATTTGTCACCAACTATAACTCCTTCTGTGGAAAGCCATAAGTGGAGGCTGGGGTATAAACAGAATTTACGTCAATATAGAAAAAAAACACAATAATAACTACAAGGGCACTCGGACAGCACAGACAAGGACGATTCTACAAGTGAAAAATAATATGTTTATCCGCTCTCCGTGTTTCGGATCCGCTCCAAAATTCACTTGGTTCTTCCTTGGCTCATGCCACACGTTTCCACATAGTTCCGTGAAAATCGGGCCAGTATTTTTCCCGTAGTCCTTCTGACAAACAGACAAACGTACCCACAAATCGAAAACATAGGGTCCTTGGCGAAGGTAATACTTTTGTGTAACAATATAAAAATGTCTTCATAGGAGTTCCAATTGTTGACAAATACTGAAAATGAATAAGCATTTAAAAATGTCTTAAGATAAGATAAGATAGAACTTTATTTATCCCAAGGGAAATTGTTGTGCAACAGTTGCAATACAAAGTAGGAGACAGTATAACAATTCTAAAATGTACAAATAGTGCCATGAATTTTTACAATATATATATATATATATATATATATATTTGTACTAACAAAGTGCCCTTTGACATCGGAGCTCATACGATGAATAAAGTAAATACACAGCGTCACAAGAATGCCTTGCTGCTAACACAGAGCAGACGATTTGTTTTCTGTGGCCTGAATCAAGCTCGAGTGCTTCTTCAGGTAAACGTCAGCAGTGAAAACACCCTTAACAACCCTTAAGAGGCCCACATGTCCATTTTGAGCAGCTTCCTATAGAGTATTCCTGCCCTGTCCACATACAGTACAGATTCCTGTCCTCTCCCCACGGGCTTTTTCTCTACTCTTTTTCAAATGATTGCGCTTCTAATCAAACGTAATTTAACTCACTATCTCAGCCCTCTTTGCAGCCCTTCTCACCCACACTCGCTAACCCTCACCCATCCTCACCCCTTCCCCAGTAGCCTCTAGCCCAGGGCCTGTTGCCAAGGCAACCGGCATCTCATTTCTAAAGTGTCAGTTTGCATTATTGTCTTCACGCTTTCCAGCAATAACCTCTCTCTCTCTTTCCCTCCGTCTGTTTGTCTGTCCCTCTCTCACAAATACACACAAATACTCATACATACACACCCAACCCTCTTTTCCCTCTCTCTCTCTCTCTACCTCTCTCCTATTGTATACCATGTGTCCTTTTCCTCTTGCACTTTATCCTTTATATACACATTTCCAATGCTATCCACTTGAATTTCCCATCTCTCCCTCTCTCTCACACATACATAATGCAAAGCAAACACAAATAATATCATGCATAGAGTATGTAACTGTGTGAAATACATTACATTTCCTGCTGAAGACACAAATACTGAACATTTGGATGTTTTCAAAAACAACTGCTTCTTTGTGTCGTGATACATATTTTAAAAAGCGTAACACAGTTGATAACGGGAATTCAAAGCAGTATTGTTTGCCAAAGTGGAAGCAACATAGACACATTTTCAAATAGTTACAATTGATTGGCTCTATAAGTAGACAAGTAAAGAAAAAAAACTAACAAATATCAGAAAAAATACAATTAAAAACACATGCTAGGAATAAAAGGCTCATTCTATTCAAATCAATGGTGATTTGTTTTGTGAGTCTACAGTATTACCCTTAAAAACAAGATGGTACATCACAAGAGATGTATCTCGATGTAATACATTTTACAATTCAAAAATATCCATGACATAAGCTAAACTGTTTCATAGCTTCAAGAGGCCAGATTTCTTTTGATGCCATTACTTGGAAGGACAAGAGGCTTTGTAATATAGTAAGAGTCTTGAAATAGCAGAGATTTAAGAGTGAAATATACTGTTTTACAATAAATGGTCTTTAAATTCATTTTTAAACAATTTCTAAAATGAGCTGGGAACCAAAACAGTAGGCCTATTAGTAGACTATCTTCTCTTCATTAGTCACTGCATTAATTATTGCATTCAAATATTAGGAAGTAAAGGTGAGTGACTTACGTATGCAAGGTGTAAGGCCTATCTAAGGATGGAACTAGTACTACCATATCAAAATCAAGTAAAAACACTGTTATCTGTGTAAAAGTGTACCAAGATTAAAGTAAATAGGGGGCTGGGGGTTATGAAACAAAATACATTGTATTAGATATTAATATACATGCTAGTGAAACAACATCGCACCCTGATGTCCAGGTCAACAATAAATTCCATTTCTATACAAAGCCCTTTGCAGCCTGGCGTACAGCTGATTATCAATTATAAATAAACAACAGCTGTAGTGTTAGTATACAGATAGGGCTTACTGCGGCGGGTGCGACAAGCAGCTGGGCAACAACAATGAAATAACCTGCCCCTTCTTATAGAATCAAAGCATCACCACCACCAAAGAGATGTATGAACATGCAACAGCGGCTGCATCCACAAACTGCTTATCAAAGCAAACACAGTTTCTGCACACCACCAGCAGCACCACGGAGGTGTGCAGTTGTTGTTTTGCTAACCTGTCTGAACGCTATTGTTGTGCTCCAGGTGCAACTTCCCTGCTCCTGTATTCCCAATGCAAAATAGAACCAGTCCTCACGCAGAAGCTAACGCATGTTAGCATTTAGCATATTAGCCAGACCCAAGGTGCACCTGTTTGTGACACAACTTCGTGGGTGTGTTTGGGGCCCTGCTGGGCGGTGCATTAAATCTGCATCAATTAAGGTACCGTTAGATCCAACAGGGTTTTTTTTCTTGCTTACCATAAAAATAGACCTTACCTGCCAGGTAGATGGATTATTTTGGCAAAGTAGAATTTATGGATTTTAACAATGTGTGTCAAAAATGTGAGATAAAAATGCCTTTTGTGAACATCGTGCAAAAAGTGTTGCATATATATTTTTGTTTAATTTTGCCGGAAAAATCATTTAATGCATGTTTCTCAATCGAACACATTTTAAATATTGCGACCAATGCACATATTAGAAATGAAAATAGCAACAGCGACCCTGATTTTGTGAGAACACCTTTACTGGTTTTAAATTTCAGGAGGAAAATTCAAAGGTGCTCTCACTGAACTCAACCCTCAGAACCATGATATTCACGCATTGATGCATTACAAAGAGAAGAGAGAGAGAAAACTATGAAAATACTTGAGTTTCATACAGATTTGGAACAAGTGTCAAATTGATCACGGACAAAGCATGCCATTTTTTAACCTGTCTGCGATACCATCATAAAGTTGTGTATATTTTCTCATAAAGACCAGTTCATTCCTCCCATTAAATCTTGTGTAAGTAAATTGTGATTTTATCTGCCATATGATGGAGATCTTAATCCTGCATAATAAGCTGTAGGCTTATTACAGTAAGATTGTTTCTTCAGCTGCATTTCCCCCAACAATGACCTCACAAAGACTTAAATGTAAACTTCAAACACTCTGAATATCACACGCAAACTTTTGCTTTATTGTAAGGAGGAACAAAGTTTACTCAACTCACAGGTTTGAAAAATACTTTTATTACCATTTAAAGCTTGTTTTCATATGCTGTACAGACTGTAAAGCCACTTGAGTCAAATGTATGATTTGTGACATTGGGCTTTATAAAGTGACTAACTCATCCTGGATGCTGTAGATCTTCACTGACCTTATTCTCCCGTGAAGCTCCTGATCTCCCAGCGGCTGCCCACATCCAATTCAAAACATTAAGGACACGGTTGTTCGTCCACTGAGCATCACTCCGCCAATTCTTTCCTTCGTGCTCTCCACTGGGTGACCCTCACCTCCACCTCCTGGCAACCACTTGTCCTGGAGGTTGTCTATTTACAAATGTAAATATAAAAAATATTGATTATAAAAGGATTGTTAACTAATCAACTCCAAAATAAATGGACATGCCTATACTCCCTTAGCACTTTCATATATGTACAATGGTTGAGGCTCTCACACATAAATGATAGAAAAAAGGGGAAAAAACACTACTTTCAACGCTCAATCTTACTATGATTCTTCTCTGGTGATAAATCATGTTAATTTCAAACGGATGCAGTAAATAGGCTCAACGTAGAAGGATGCAAAAAAATATAACATAATGTAAAAAATTCTAATAAAGTATTGCAGGCACTGTGTGTAAGTATCACCAAACGTAATGAACAAGCACTCCCAGGACGGGTGCTTGAATATAGTGAGGTGCTTCCACGAAGTGAGCACCGGTTCATAAAACAGTTATGTAAAGTGGAGTGTTTTTGAACACTTAAGTGAACGTTACCTGCGATCTCATTCTCATGAGAAATTGAGAACACTGTGAAGTGTTGATAGTCGCCGCAGCCTGAAGATGTGTGTGAATATGTGAGAACGTGCCTGATGTCGGAGAAGAAGAAGAAGAAGAAGAAGAAGAAGAAGAAGAAGAAGAAGAAACCATGTTCCACTGGCATCAGCTCCGAACATCAGCTGAAGGGAGGCAGACAGGACATGAAGGATGCAGGAACAGAGGAACGCTGGTGGATGTTGGATGTGTGAATATACATATAAAGACATATATTTGAATTGCTGTAGTGGAAGACAAATATAACAACTACAAGTTGCATTACTTTAATTGTAACTGAATACATTAACTGTAAGTATACTGCACTTAAGTACTTGTACTCTGCTACATTTCAGAGGGAAACCACTATATTTATCAAACAGATGCAGTTACTCGTGCTGAATTTCAATAATGGATTAATAATTGAAGGGGGAACTCCACCAATTTCAAATATAAAAGTCAGTTTACTGTGCAACTGTACATAAAGTAATTAGAATTAGCTCCACCTACAACAGTAAAAATCCACATACACGTTAATGCATCAGAATTAATAATAATAATATCATTTCGAATATTATAACTTTTTTATGCTTTTGATTTAGATACTTCAAGTATACTTTGCTAATAAAACCTCTTTATAAGTAACATTTTGAATGCAGGACTTACTTGTAATAGAGCATGTTTTACATTGTCTGCTCCTGTATACACACCAATAATTGATGCACGTGTTAAGGTAAAGGAATTGGGTAAGACCATCTGAGACCATGAGACCATGTTTAATGTCTTGATGGGAACGGCATACTGCATTTCCTCCACGAGCCCAGCTGTGTTGCCCCGTTCCAGGCCCTCCAGTCCACAGAGCAGGGCTGAGTCGTCCGAGGCCTCCCAGGACCTGGAAGGTTAATATTTGAAGGAAGGATGGCCCATAAATATGAGCAAAGGGACTTTTAATTAAATAAGCACTTCTTAAATATTCTCCTGGGCCTGCTGCTTTTGTTTAAAGATGATTGATTGACTACTATCTCTTCAGGCAGGACCATTAGTTTCGCCACTCCCGCCATACTCCATCCCTCCCCATCTTCCCTCTATTTTTCCAGCTCTGCCAACATCTCTCCTCCCTTTCTCTCTCAATTACCCTTCTTTTCTTACCTCTTTTTCCTCCCTTCTTTTTTCTCATTCATCCCACCTCCTGCCTCCCCTTTTTTTTTTTTTTTGCATCCTCCATGCGTCTGCTGTCACCTCCCCTTCCTTTTCTCTTTTCATCAGTCCACGTCCCTGAGCCTCTCTCAGGAGGCCCATATTTCTCCAAACTCATGACAAGGTAATGAGGCCATGCTAAATCCTACCACGCCCTGGAGCAACATCAGAAGGTGCAGGGGCAGGTCGGCCCCTGCCCGGCCCGGCTGCCTCCACGTCTGTTTCAGCCACTCAGTTAGGCATCTGTCATCGCCTGTACTCTAAATAAAACTTTCTGATCTGCAGAACTTTGCAAACCAAAGACAAGAAAAAAAAACAAAACAAAAAAAAAAAATCCTCTTCAACCATCCTGCTCGTCTCTTTCTATGCTTCTTTATCTCCTTCAGCTCTTTCGGTCTCTCCCTTCCCTCCTTCCTCTGGAGCTGTGCAGTAGCAGCAGTCTGCCATGCTCTGCTGATTTCTAGCTGGAAGATGGGGATCGGCGGGGGAGCTCAGTCTGGCTGTGGGCAGCTGAGCCATGGACAACACACACAGGAATATACACGTAAAAAATATAGGTAGAAACTTGATGCGATGCCCAGGTATGAAAGGAATTGTGGGTGTCTGTGGACATTACTCTCCTTTTGTTTGCTGTGTGTACATTCAAAATAAAAACCTTGATTTATGCATATATGTGACACTGAATGCATGTGGGAGGAAATACAGTCCATCAGAAAATGTTATGTGGTATAATTATTAGCCACCTTTATGCACTTTTCTCAACAAAAAGTCCATCAGCATGTCATGCATGTTATGCTTCATGCTATATTGGTCCCCTTGAAGTCAAATAATGGCTTGCTTTAGCATCCTGTGCATTTTTATACAATTTAATTTTACATTTATTATATATCTTTATGAAAAGAAAATACAATCATTGGCATTTCAAACAGACATTAATTATGCCCAAACAGAAACTGTACATTGTACTGTAATTAATTAGGCTGAAACGCAGTACTTTATGATTTCTTACTGCATTTACAAAGAACGTATACAGAACAGTAGAGAAAAACTGTTGCAGAGCTTTTGCATTGCACATACAAATTATGAACTACAATTAACTAAATAAGAGATATAAGAAACTCCATGTGATGAAGATTGGAAATACAATAATTATGAGTGGAAAACAATGTCAGGCAGGAATGTAAAGTTCTTCAAATCTGCCGTCATGTAACAGCTTCTCAACCAGCGTGCCTTCATTAGCACGTATTGATCATGTGAACTGAACAACATGTTTACCAAACACTTTAATGATACTACTGAAAACTGAAATGCAAACAGAGAGATTGACATGGATTGGTCCGTGTGTGGGATGGAGTGACACTCCACAGAGAGGAGGAGAGCGAAGAGAAGAGGCAGGAGAGGTGATGGTGTGATAATGGAGGCGGTGGAGAGAAAACACTCGGAGGGTGCACGGTAGGATATAGAGACGATGGTCGCACTCCAAGTATTGGTAAAGTAGGCTGCAGGTGAATGGAAGAGGGGGATTGTCAGTGTGTGTGCGTGTGTGTGTGAGAGAGAGAGAGAGAGAGAGACAGAGAGAGAGAGACAGAGAGAGAGACAGAGAGAGAGCGACAGAGAGAGAGAGACAGACAGGCAGAGAGAGAGACAGAGAGAGAGAGAGAGAGACAGAGAGAGAGAGAGACAGAGAGAGAGAGAGAGAGACAGAGAGACAGACAGGCAGAGAGAGAGAGAGAGACAGAGAGAGAGAGACAGAGAGACAGACAGGCAGAGAGAGAGAGAGACAGAGAGAGAGAGAGAGACAGAGAGAGAGAGAGAGAGAGAGAGACAGACAGGCAGAGAGAGAGACAGAGAGAGAGAGACAGAGAGAGAGACAGGCAGAGAGAGAGAGACAGAGAGAGACAGAGAGACAGACAGGCAGAGAG